>JADRCD010122444.1:0-14736 GCA_019843815.1 Montemys delectorum
TGTTGGTGTGACGCTCTTCCGATCTTCCGTCACACCAACATGGGGGGGGGACACGGAGAGAGGGAGAGGGAAAAGGAGAGACAGAGACAGAGAGAGAAAGAGAGAGAGTCAAAGCATGACACCGCTCAGTTCTCACAGAGGGGACGGGGTGGGCCACCATGCTGGGGACCCAGTAGCACACTCCTGGTGGCCTTATAGAAGCTGCCTGGTTTTCTGAGCCAACCATGGTTTTCTTGTGATTCCTGGGCCTGCTGGCCTGCTTGTACAGCAATAGCACATTCTGTAGGCATATCATCTGCTGAAAATAGAGGTAACAAATCACATTTTAAAGTCTGTTCTCCTTTCACTTGTTAGGGGAGGTTCACTCAAGCCATGGCATGCGCTTAGAGGTGGGTGGATTGCTCTCCCACCAAGTGGGACCCTGGGGATTGAACTCAGGTCAAAAGGCCTTTACCATTGAGCCATCTCACCAGCCCAATACCTCACATTTTAAATGTCACATTTAAGTGACTAATATGTTTAAAAGTTTAATTCTGACAATACAGGTTTGGGGTTTTATTACACTGGGATTTGTTTTTGTTTTTGTTTTGTTTTGTTTTGTTTGTTGTTATTATTAGTGCTGCTGCTATCTGACTCTGTTTCTGACTGCTCCTCTTCTCCCTCTTCCTCTTTGATTTTATGAAATAGAATCCAAAAGGTAACTTTCCCTTATCTCTGAAAGTTCGGACTCAGGCACAGCTGGATCCAAGAGCTCGTCACTCAGCCTCAGTGAATGAAACTAGAATAGGTTGCTAGAAAATGCCTTGGCCCCTTTCATGGTCGACACAGGCATCCTCAGCACAGTGCTGAGCCCTCCTTTCTGACACTTGCAGCCTTGCATTGACCCTTGCTGAACGTTTACAGAGACTGGATTTCCAGTCTGTCCTGGCTGGTTTTGTGTGTCAACTTGACACAGGCTGCAGTTATCACAGAGAATGGAGCTTCAGTTGGGGAAGTGCCTCCACGAGATCCAGCTGTGGGGCATTTTCTCAATTAGTGATCAAGGGGGTAGGGCCCCTTGTGGGTGGTGCCATCCCTGGGCTGGTAGTCTTGGGTTCTATAAGAAAGCAAGCTGAGCAAGCCAGGGGAAGCAAGTCAGTAAGGAACATCCCTCCATGGCCTCTGCATCAGCTCCTGCTTCCTGCCCTGCTTGAGTTCCAGTCCTGACTTCCTTGGGTGATGAACACCAGTGTGGAAGTGTAAGCTCAATAAACCCTTTCCTCCCCAACTTGCTTCTTGGTCGTGATGTTTGTGCAGGAATAGAAACCCTGACTAAGACACCGTCTGTGGCAATGTCCCATGCCCCATTGCCTCCACTGCTTCTGTAGAGGCTGTGGTAGGTCATAGGGCTTTCAGCCACATTCTCCTTAAAGGCTCAGTTCTTAGGATGTCAGTATGTATAGACCCATGTGTGCATATACTGCTATTAATGGTCATTTTTCCCAGAGATAACACTTTATACTGGCAAAGGTTTCCCCTGTGTCTGTTTTACAAATTTACCATTTAAAGCTCCATAATTAGCCTGGCAAAATACATACGTTCCAAGATATAACTATAGTTCAAGGTCAATTAAGCTACAAGGGGAGAGAGGAGAAAATATAGAGGGAGAAGGGTACGGACATATTTAAATTCACATTATGTGTGTGTATGTTTGCAAGACACATATAAATGGCAAATAAGGAAACTTCACAAAAAAATAAAAAAGACAGGCAGCTAGATAGCCCCAGATTTTAATACCACCCCCAAGGTAGAACAGGTGGCGAAAATATAATAAAACATGTTGCAAGGAACTTGTCATGAATTTTAAAAACAAAAACGCCTACAGACCAAATAAACTGCTCTGACACTGGGCTAAATCCGAAGTTCCCCAACTATTTTAAATGACAAAGCAGAAGCTCCCTAGAGAAGGGCCAACAGAAATGGTTTGAGGGCAATTGCTGCTAAACTCATATAAAAAGGAACTTGGAGAGAGGATGCAGCCTGCTCTCTCTGCCACAAAGGCCACGTGCAGATGTCCACAGCCAGGCCATGTGCAGGACCAAGGCCTGTCCACAAAGGCCCCTGGAGCCTCCCATGCTCCCTTGACGGTGGGTTTCTCAACACACATGTGACAGGATGCTGGGCTTGGACTCATGGGCAGCCCCACTCCAGGGCCCCATGTGAAATAGGCCAGAGACAGAGGTTCTAGCTAGTACAGGCTGACCCCCCCCAGCCTCAGCAGTGCCCACCCTCATACCCCCATCTATTCCGGTATTGCAAGTACCAGCCTGTGCTTTGTTCTTGGCCAGCCATCTATGAAGCAGTCATTTCCATGGCCTCTCCCTGACCACTGGGAGGCTGGGCACTGCCCAGAGGTGACCTCGGTCTACTTCCTGGCTGGGCCAACATCATCAATCTCTGTCTCCTCCAGCACTGGGTTGACTGCGGTATGCTTATAAAGATAATCTAGGAGATGCACACAGCGTGCACATCTGAAATCCCACCACTTGGAAGGCTGAGGGAGGTGTATCACGAGTTTGAGGTCAGCCAGGCCTATGCAGCAAAACCCTATCTAAAAGGGGCTGTAGGTGTAGTTCTGTGGTAGGGTGATTACTAAAGGCACAAGGTCCTGAATTCAAGACCCAGCACCGGAGGTAAAAAATAAATTATTCTAGAACAAAGGGTAGAAGAGTCAGCATCCGTGCCTCATTCTCTCATAAATCCAAGCATCCAAAGAGATCTGGAAAGAGGAGAGCTAAGCATGCTGCACAGTGAGCAGGAAGCTTGTTGTCTGCTCTAGACCAGCAGCTGCCTCTGGGTACCAGCAATCTGTTGCTATGCAAAAGTGATGAGGGAGGCCAGAGGGCTGAATCTTTATGCACAGAGTCTTGATGCTTAAATATTTGGCTTCCAACCACAAGAATGACATTGATCAAAAGGAGCCCCTGGAGATGTAGCTCTGTTGGCAGAACTCTTCTTGCACAAAGTCCTGAGTTCAATCCCCACCCAGCCTTAGAAAACTGGTCCCTGTGTTCCAGAAAGGCCTGCACATCACAGTCTTGCAGGACTGTTCACAACACCCAAGACGGAGCATCAACAGAGGAATGGATGAAGATGTGATCTAGCTACGTCTGCAGGGAAATGGGAAAACTGGGGATTGTCATGTTTAGTAAAATCAGCCAAGCTTAGACAAGTACTCCATGTTTTCTCTCATGTAGAATCTAGAACTTTTAGTAAACATGAAAGTAGAAGCAACGACTATTTGGAAAGTAAGAATCAGGGAGAGAGACCACATTAAGCAGATTGAACGGGAACAAAATACAGGACATCCACATATAAAAATGTCACTGTAGAACCCTTTATTTTATACAGTTAGAATGTGCCAAAGAAAGAAGACCTGCCCAAGGCTTTCTCTGCAGGGTCCACATGAGAAACTTCCTTCTCAGGAGATCTGACAAGCCAGAAACACATTGACTCCTGGTGGCCAGCCAGCCTTCTCCATGAGCTGTTGTTCCCACTCTGAGGGATGTGTCCTACTTTTGTCTCCTGTTCCTATGATAAAATACCCTGCAAAAGCAATTTAAAGGAGACAAGGTTTATCCCGGTTCATAATTTCGTGTGGTAGTCCATCATTAGAGGGAGGTCAAGGCGGCAGGAACCTGGAGCAACTGGTCCTAACACATCTAGACTCAGTAGCAGACAGCAGTAAATCAGTGACCACTTACACCCAGCTTGCTTTTCCAATTGTACACGATCCAGGATCCCAGCCCAGGGAATAGTGCCACCCACAGTGGGCAGATCTCCGCACCTCAGTTAATATGATCAAGGTAATACCCCGAGGATATGCTGAGATGGCAAATGAATGTAGACAATCAATCTCTCATCGAGACTGCCTTCCCAGGTGGCTCTACATTGTATCAAGTTAATAAGATTGATCATCAAATGGCTCCACTTCCGAACCCATTCCCTAAGCTAGAGACCTAGGCTCTCAGTGCAACCGTTGGGCCAATTCTGTCTACTTTCCGCTTATACCAATAAAGTTTTACTGGAACGCAAACCCACTCATTTATTTCTGATTGTCTGTGCTGTTTTCCTGTGGTAGATGTGGAGTCCAGTCATTGGACACAGTATGCATGGCTGGAAAACCTCATATGCTCACTATGTGTGCCTTTCCAGAAAAAAAAAGTTTGCAGACTGGCCTGGGTCTTCACTGCGGTATGTGGGTGGACTATGTGTGCTTTCTATTGCAAAACTGAGAAAACCTTGCAAGATTGGGAACCCCATAAAAAAAAAGTATTTCCTGCTACAAGAGAAGGGGGTCCTAAGACTTTATAGGTCAAAACTTTTAATCTTCTGTCTCTTGGGGTTTTGTATACCAATGCCCTAGGGAACACACATAATAAACCAATTGTTCCACCCCTGGGTTTTCTAATAAGTGTGGGCAACATGCTTTGGAATAGTTATGGAAAGGGCCAGGTATTCCCATGAATTGATATGAGAGCCTAATTAGCCACCGAGCCTGGCTGAGAACAGCCCATCGAACTCCGTGGCCCGAAGAAAGCTCAGGTGGAAGGTAAGAGAGTAAGAGAAGAGGAAACAAATAGCTAATTATGATAAACGGGTTTCCTTGGCAACACTGTTAACAGTGGCGGTGATGCTGGCAGACATTTAATGATAAGCACAAAGGTTTGATGTGACATTACGAGACGCGCACCGTCTTGATGTTCATTCCACCCTAGCAAAGACAAAGCTGGATGCACCTCAAATTTTGTCCAGCCTGGAGACCTTGGAGGCCTGTTAGTACACTTTATTCTCCGAGAGCCAGAGGTCAGGAATATGGGCGCGTATTCACAGTGTCTATGTCTCCTGTACCCATTCGACCCCCCAGAGTTTCAGGCACAGCATTTCCTGTTTTGTGGTCCAGCTGGACAACTGCCCTGTGGCCTGGGGAAGCTGTGCAGTGTACAGTGGGCTGGGGTCCTTCCTCACTAGCTTGCCAACCCATCAGAGGCACCCCTGAGACTGCTGGATAATCTCATTTCCATCCCCACTGGAGACATGTGTGTCTACATATCTAAGAATAATAACTTGATTAAGATATTTGGGAAGAGGTCATACACTTTACTTACTTACTTACTTTGTTACTTTAGTTACTTTGGTACCATTTTGAACAAAATACTTGAGGATAACTTAAAGGGAGGAACGATATATCTTAATGATATATTTCAGAGGTGTCAGGCACCATGTCAGAGGAGATAAAGCATAATAGTTGTATACATGCACATGTGAGCATTACAGAACCTCACGCTCACGCTTTGTGTTTCCCACACGTATGACATCGTGGGCTGAGTTGTTACAAGCCTGAGTGACCAGCCTGAGTCACTTAGGAAGAAACCTCAACTGAGAAAGCACCCCCCACCAGGCTGACCTGTGAGTAACCTGTGATGCATTCTCCTGATTGATGGTTGATTTGAGGTCCCAGCTGTCTGGGCAGGTAGACATAGATGGCACCAAGGAGGCAGGTTGAGAAGGTCATGAGGCACGAGCCAGTGAGCAGCACTCCTCCATGGCCTCTGCCTCGGTGCCTGCCTCCAGGCTCCTGCCTTGAGTTTCTGCCCTAATTTCCCTTCGTTCTGGAGTGCAACCCGAGAGTCATAAGCCAAAAGGAAGCCTTTCCTTCCAAAATTGCTTTTGGTCATTGTATCTTATCACAGCAATAGAAACTGTGACTAAAACTACATGTATATGTTTGTATATACATACAGATGTGTGTATGTGTGTGTATACACACTCGGGGCGAGCATGGCTGGGCCTCACCAGACTGGTCGTGACGATTCCAATCTCGTGGAACAGTGCCTTGCTGTCCTTGGAAGGACATCCTGAGAGGGATGACTTTGCACACTCTTTCTCCTTCCTCCACAACTCTAGACCTGCCTTGTGTCATTCCATCTATAGATACACATGAAGATTGACTGTATAATTTATTTTATTAATATATATATATATATAGTGCAGGATCAACTTTAAAGTGGCGTGTCTAGTTTTCATCATGTACGTGCTTCGGTGACACCGTTTTGTGTGCATCTGTTCTCACTGCTTGATGGGCAGCTCGAACTATGCTAAGACACTTGGTTTCCTCGTTTGGGTCTTTTGAGCTGCCTGTGTGCTTAGTCTCTTTCGATCTTTAATGAGCATGTTGCCCAAGATGCTGAAAATTAATCTTGTACTTAAAGAAAGAAAGGAGGGAGGGAGGGGGAAGGAAGGAAAGAAGGGACAGGAGAGAGGACAAGTTAGTGTTCAGTGTCAAGTAATCACATCAGTCTGGAGCTGGTTTTGATGGTGGTGGTGTTCATTGGTGTTAGTGTTTGTTTGTATTTGTTGTTGTTGTTGTTGTTGATGGTGGTGGTGGTGGTGGCGTTTGTTGGTTATGGTGGTGTTTGGTGGTGTTTATTGGTGGCAGTATTTGTTGTTGTTTGTTAGTGGTCTTTGTTGTTGTTTTTTGTTTGGTTGGTTGATTTGGTTTTGGTTTGGGGTTTTTGGGTTTGTTTTGTTTTGTTTTTTAAACTTTTATTGCATTATGATAAGAAAAGTTACATGATTTCAATTTATCTGAATTTGTAAACATTTAAAAACATATTTTAAGTAAATAGAATTAAATCACATTCTTGTTTCCCTTTTGTACCCCAACTCCTCACAGAGACCCCCCTTCAATACCTACAATACCTTTTTTTGTCATATTTCTTAAATTTATAAAATGTTATAACAATACAAATAAGTATTATAAAAGTTGTTTGATATAAAACAATAATCAATTTAACAGTCTTATGTAGATGCTCATCTACAGCAATAGTGAAGATACATTGTTCTCAATATAAATTTTAAATAACTCCAGACATATTAACTGTATACTTCAAAATAATATATCACTACTGGTATTTTCCTAAATGAACATAAATATATAAAGTCTTTTTGTTTGTTTGTTTTGTATTTAGTCGAGTTTAAAATCTTGGCTCTTACTGTGGTACAAGCCCAAAATAAGAACAATTTTTAGACATTGGATTTCATTGTAATAAGGCTGTACTTCAATGACCCTCACATCACCAAAGGATTTTACCTCTACTGTAGTTAAGCTGAGAGTTGACAGTTCTGCTGCACCAAGAAATGAATTGTAGGCTCGATTTTTGGATACAGACTTCCTGCTATGGTTAAAGCTATTTGACTTGAGTGAGTGACTTTATTCTCAGCCCACAGAGAACAGGTTACATTCATTTAAGAAATGGTGTGTGTATTAAGATAGTCTATCCATAAAGTCATTCACCAACTGTTTCAATGAACAATGGTTCTGCTTGGAGGGTGGCACAGACATTGGGTGAGGGTAAGAATCTGGTTCATTGGCTGTGATAATTTGGAAAAGCATTCATCTCAAAGAAAGAGTAACTTATAAAGTCCTCTTCTTCAAACTTGATACAAGAGTTACAAACATCAGGCAAAGCATTCAGTCTCACTCTTTGTTGTTCTCTTACAAGCCACCTCCCTAGTTAATTGTCTACATTTCTTTTGGGTATATAAATACTTTTGAAATATATAAGCTGCTCTGAAAACCATAGTATAGTGTAAAGACATGAACTAAACAATACTACTAATAGAGAGGCTGAGATAGGAGAAGCAAGATTTCAAGACCCTTATGTTGTACACAGCAAGATAATGTCACAAACAAACAAGCTGAAAGTGTATATAGATTGTACAATGTTGGACCTATTTCTCCAATTATCAAATTAGAGAGACTATTGGATGACAATCAACAAATTTCTAATTCGTCATGTTATTGGATTTCAATCGATTAGGATATGTTGGTAACATTATTTTTGATATTAATATATTAAGAAAAAGTAATTGTCACATTCCTGTTGTTTTTGTTGTAAGAGGTGGAAGTAGGTTTGTGTGGATTTGTTGAAAGATTACCTTTTTGCTTATTCTGGAGTGTAGTTTTGCTCCTTATGTTGATGTTTTCCCTCTATTATCCTTTGTAGGGCTGGATTTGTGGAAAGATATTGTGTAAATTTTGTTTTGTCATGGAATATCTTGTTTTCTCCATCTATGGTAATTGAGAGTTTTGCTGGATATAGTAGCCTGGGCTGGCATTTGTGTTCTCTTAGGGTCTGTATGACATCTGCCCAGGATCTTCTAGCTTTCATAGTCTCTGGTGAGAAGTCTGGTGTAATTCTGATAGGCCTGCCTTTATATGTTACTTGACCTTTTTCCCTTACTGCTTTTAAAATTCTTTCTTTGTTTAGTGAATTTGATGTTTTTATTATTATGTGATGGGAGGAATTTCTTTTCTGGTCCAGTCTATTTGGGGTTCTGTAGGCTTCTTGTATGTTCATAGGCATCTCTTTCTTTAGGTTAGGGAAGTTTTCTTCTATAATTTTGTTGAAGATATTTGCTGGTCCATTACATTGGGAATCTTCACTCTCTTCTATACCTTTTATCCTTAGGTTTGGTCTTCTCACTGTGTCCTGGATTTCCTGAATGTTTTGTGTTAGGAACTTTTTGCTTTTTGCATTTTCTTTGACTGTTGTGTCAATGTTTTCTATGGTGTCTTCTGCCTCTGAGATTCTCTCTTCTATCTCTTGAATTCTGTTGGTGATGTTTGCATCTATGATTCCTGATTTCTTCCCTAGGTTTTTATGGCCAGGGTTGTCTCTCTTTCTGATTTCTTTATCGTTTCTATTTCCATTTTTAGACTCTGGATGGTTTTGCTCATTTCCTTCACCTGTTTGATTGTGTTTTCCTGAAGTTCTTTAGGGGATTTCTGTGTTTCCTCTTTAAGAGCTTCTAGCTCTTTACCTGTGTTCTCCTGTATTTCTTTGAGGGTGCTATGTCTTTCTTAAAGTCCTGTATCATCACCATGAGAAGTGATTTTATATCTGAATCTTGCTTTTCCAGTATAATGGTGTGTCCAGGACTTGCTATGGTGGGAGAATTAGGTTCTGATGATGCCAAATGACCTTGGTTTGTGTTGTCTATTTTCTTACACTTGCCCCCCACCATCTGGATATCTCTAGTGCTTCCTACCCTTGCTAAATCTGACTGGAGCCTGTCCTTCCTGTGATCCTGGTTGTGTCAAAACTCCTCAGAGTCAAGCTGTCTCTGTGATCCTGTGATTCTGGGATCCTGTGATCCTGGGCTTGTTAGGTCACTTGGGAGTGTGGCTTCCTCTGTGTGTGGTAGGACCGGCTGTGGAGCTTGCGCCCAAGGTCTGCTCTGAACATCAGCCCAGACAGACCAGAAGCTGTTGTTGTTGTTAATGGTAGTGTTTATGTTTGTTGTTGTTGGCGGTGGTGGTGGTGATGGTTTAGACAAGGCCCCACACATTTTAGACTGTTCTCAGACTCATCGTATAGCCAAGGATGACTTTGAACTCTGATCCTCCTACCTCTACATCCTGTGTGCTGGGATGAAAAATGTACTCAGAGCTGATTTTTTTTTACTTCTTCCTCCATGATTTTCTTCTCAAAACCTCTTATCTCCCAGCATGCAAAAGAAAAGTATCAGTCCTCTCAATAAAAGATAAAATCCTAAGAATCTCAGCGGCGTGTCAGCCTGGGTAGCACTAATACTGAGCAGACAGTTTTTCATGTGCGGGTGAAAATAGTTTGCTCGCTCCTACCCCAGAAGATGCTAGGAGACTGACAAAGGCAATACCCACTCCCCAGACCACAGGAAAACACATGCCCAAAGAGCGACCCTTGCTTCCACCCTCAAGGTTCTACACACCCCCTGACTGTGTCTGAGGCCCTGCAAAGGTGCTGAGCAGAGCAAACACTCATTTGTGACCACATGTCACGACAGGGTCACTCAAGCCTTGGCATTTGGTGACTATACAAAAATGACAGGCCACTAGAGCTCTTCTCCATCACACGGCTGTTACTATCAGAATCTCTGCTTTCAAGACACAGAATCAGACACATACACACATACACTTGCACATGTGCACTTGCATACACACACACACAAGTATGCACACACATACAAACATGCACACACACCACCCATGTGAACATATATACACACATGCACACACATGTATACATGGATGTACATATACATGCACACGCATGCATGCACACATATACATACATATACACACATACATGCATGCACAAACATGCATGCACAACACATACATATATCATGCATATACATACATCATACACACACATGCATGCATGCATACATACATGCATGCACACACACATCACACAGATCGGGTCATCTTCAAAGCTCCCCTCAGTGGATTCTAAAAGCTCAAAGACTGTTTTCAATATTTTAAGATTTCGTTAGCCAATTTGTACTTAAATGATCAAACTTCTCTGTGCTGTTACAGATGCTGCCACGGCTCAGTCAGTATTTAAGCTGTTCACACGAACAAGGTCTCCACTTCTAAAGTCATTCCGTATGTCTCTACTGCATTCCAGCGAGAATATCAGAGTGTCCAAACCCAGAACTGTTAATCCACTTAGAAGGATTGATGGTAAGGAAACAGATGCCCCCCGAGGGCTTCGGTAGAGACATCTCATTATAGAATTGATTATAAAAGATAAATGTGTGCACTTGCTTAATTAACTATAATCTTATAAATAATATAGCAGCAGTCAAATACATTTTTGAAAAACCATCAACTGCTTTATTATATAGTCATTAAAATTTAAAAAAAAAAAACGTTGGCGCGGTGTGTCAAGCCTGTGCTCATGGGACTTAGAAGGCTGAGGCAGGAAGAGCCACAGTTAAGCCTGCGCTACATAGGGAGGACGCGTCTCAAAAAAATGCGAATTATTTAATTGCAGGAAAGTAAATATCCGGTAGGCTCTAGAGCATTACCGAATAGGGTGTAAATTTCCATACATGCATAGGTGTGAATATATACTTAAAATTACGTGCACCACTATACACATACATGAACCATTTCATTCTATGATTGGGATCGTAGTAAAAACACTGAAAGGAAGTACAAGAAGCTAAACCATGCTGAGTGATTGTAGTGGGGTTTTTTTCAGCCTTAAATATTTTCTATAATGATTATGTATTACTTTATAGTCTAAAAACAAAAGATTTTTTTTAAGAAAAAAATATTCCAACCTTTTAAAGAATTCTGCTATTCTGTCTCGGGTATTTTCCAACTGTACTATGTCATCCTTAAGAATCAAGAACCAGTGTGGCGGGGAAGTTTCCAGGTGTCTGCTTTGGAGAAATCTGATTTCTTACACACTCAGGGGCAGCATTCTCTCCCCTCTCCCATCCCCTCCCCTGCAAGTCTCTCAGAAGCATCCATTCCCTTTGCCACCTGCCCTGTGACTGAATCACAGGAGCACCATGGCACCTGGGTGGAGTCTCAGCCACAAAGTGAGTAAAACACCACCCGTACAAAGGGAGACTACCAACCTCCACATTCAAACACATCCTCAAGAACCTACCTAGCACCTCTAACCTGCAACCGCAGTGAATATTAGAAAAAGGGATTTCCTAGTATGCCAATGCCTGCAGTTGGCTCTTTCCAACCTCAGAGTGGATAGACATTTAAGTCACATCTGTGCAGTCAGGAGGCCCCCACAAGAGTGACCTGGCTCTCAAAGGCCACACCTTGCTTCCACTCCGAGTTCTAGAAGCCATCACTGGCAGTTTGAGAAGAGCATTTCCAGTCTTCCCTTGGAGTGGAAATCCACACCTCCCAAACCATCCAGGTCCCAGCCCTGCCTGAGGGTAGAAAGAGAAGCTCACCGTGCCCAGGGGTCAGGGATGGAGAACACACACAAGGGAGGGAAGGGCACAATTCAGAGTCAGGGTCTATCTGCAGTTTGGAAATAGTTCAAGAAATATCAAAATGTCTACACCAGCGATTCTCAACCTCTGGGCTGCCATCTCTTGGGGGTCAAACAACCCTTTCACGGGATCATCTAAGACCATCCTGCATGTCAGATATTTACATTATGCTTCATAACAGTAGCAAAATTATAGTTATGAAGTAGCAATAAAAATAATTCTATGGTTGGGGTTCACCACAACATGAGGAACTGTATTAAAGGGTCGCAGCATTAGGATGATTGAGAACCACTGCTTTACACTTACTGTGGACAAGGCTCTCTGCCTCCGAAATGGCAGGCAGTGCCTATATCTTTTACCGTGTGCTCTTGGCCGCATTTGCTGGCCCATCAGCTCAAGGGTGGAAACCAAGCGGCTTCACTACAAAGCGTACATGGCCAGTTCTTCAATTTTATTTAAAAAAAAAAAAATACTGGAAAGCAGGCCACCCTGTCTATACATAGCTACACTTCTGCATTTGGAAAGGTTTTAAGGTTAGCAAAATGTGGGTTCAAACAAAGCAGCTACAAACTTCCCAGAGATCTCCACGGAGGCTAGCCAGCCGTGAAGCCTCCAAAGGTCTGGCAGCATCAGCTTTACACCGCAGGTTGGGTCCTGCCTGCAACCATGCTAAACTGCAGGCTCCAGAAACCCATGTGGAACTGAGGCAGGGACCCTGAGACGTCACCTCAGCATCTAGAAAATGCCCCTACCCTAGGTGCTCTGAAGTGCCCCGGAAGCCTAAAGCCACCCCTTTCTCTTTGCTGCCTCAGGCTATCACCCTCTACACTCCTGCCTGTCTTGGAACAAACTATGTCAAGTGAGCTAACCTCTAACCTCCTCGAAATTACAGTGATCCTCCTGGGTGCTGAGATTACAGGTTATGCACCATGGTGGCCAGTTTATGTAATTTTTTTATAAAAATAAAATAGCTGATTCCTCGTCTTATTCTAAAAGGAAACATGTAAAGACCTGCATCTGGTTAAAAATAAATATTTTCCCAAGCTAATCAAAGTTTATTCTTGATAAGCAACAAGTAACAACTGTTCTAGCTTCATGTTTCTTGCTGTGATAAAATGTCTGACATGAGCAACTTTAAGGAAGGGAAAGGGTTATTCGGTCTATGATCTCAGGTCACAGTGCATCACTGAGGGAAGCTGAGGCAGGAAAGCTAGCTGCCCATCTCAGCACACCCAGCAAGAGACGAGAGAAATGAATGTGTGTGAACATGCTTGTGAGTGCTCAGCGGGCTCTCTACACTTACAGTCCTCTTCTCAGGGAATGGCGCTGCCCACGGTGGGCTGAGCTCTCCTACATCAAATAACATAATAAAGACAATCCCCGACAGGCGCGCCTATAGGTCAGCATGATCTAGACAGTAGTTGCCTGTGGTGACTCTATGTTGTGTCAAGTTGACAAAGCCAGCCAGCACAACAAAAGAACAGTTGCCCAAGAAAGCCAACGTGTTTTCAGTCCTGATCTGAGAAGAGCAGCCTTGAGATAAAGACCAATGTGTTTTCTCATAGCCCTGCAATAAATCGAATAAATCCAATCGAAGCCAGCGTGGAGTACTTAGTAAGCACTCTCTCTGCCCAGAGACTGTGCCAAACATTTGGAAGACACTGTCTCATTTAATCCTCCTGTAGGCATGCTGCATAGGGTTTGCTGTCTGTGGATGAGGGAGAGACCTAGTGTCCCTATGTAGCTTTCCCATCTCATCCACAAGAACAGGATTGACCTTGGAACAAACTCAAAGACAATATATACCATAAGCAGGAACAGAGATAACTTCCATCCTGGGCAAGGGGCTTTCTCTTCATTCCTGCAGCATATCAGGCCACCTGGAGCTGAGAGAACTCCACCGCCCCACCCCACCCCACCCAACCCCATCCAGTCCTGCCCCGCCCTGCCTGAGGGAACCTTTCTCCTCCTCCATTGTGAGAACTAAGCCACTTTTGTGTTACTTAAGTTCTCTTTGTATCTTCATTTTTCTATTGTTTTGAAAGCTAGTATTTTATTTACATTATTATGCTAATTACTCAGACATTTTACATAAATAACTACATATTTTCCTAATTATGAAGACGCTTAATGCTGCTAATCTCCACAACGAAGCACGAGCTTGGGCTGTTTTTCCTCTCTTGAAAACCAACAACAATTTCCCTTGTATCCTTTGTGAAAGGAAGGGGAAAAGGTTCAGGTTGGCAAGGCTGCTTGGTTTGGAGACAGCTGCAGACACTTCTGATAACCTGAGCTCCATCCCTTGGATCCACACGTGGACAAAGAAAGCCAACTCAATTGTCCTCTGCCATCAACAAAGGTTGTTGGGAGGCACTGGCCTCCCTAACCCATACAACACAGAATAAACCAATAAGTTTTTGCAGTAATGTCCCTCACTACTGGCCATTACCAATTCCTGATTTTCTTCATTTTGATCAGTGAGTGAGGACAGTTTAACCTTAGTTCCCGGATGCACCTGCTCTTGGAGCCTCACTTCACAGCTATAGTCTGTACTGTTGTCTCCTCACTGTGAGCTTCCCTCCTAGTGTCTGCTGCGGCTGAGGTCTGGAATTCTCTCTAAGGGCCGTGTTATAACCTGGTTCCCCATTGGACTGCCACGATCTTTTAACAGGTAGAATCCAGTGGGGGATGTTATGTCATCAAAGTGTGCCATCCAAGGGGGTCATGGGACCTTCATATATTTACCTTTGCTGTCCCTCAGCCACGCCCACCACTGTGATACACAGCCAACCCTGGCCCAACCAACCCTGGCCTGCAACCTTCAAAAATATGAGCCAAAATAAGGCTTTCCTCTTTTTTTTTTTTTTTTTTTTTTTTTTTTTTTTTTTTTTTTTTTTT
>JADRCD010122445.1:0-11494 GCA_019843815.1 Montemys delectorum
AGAACTATGTCCAATTTCCAGAGGAACCACCACACTGATTTCCAGGGTGGTTGTACCAGTTTGCAATCCCACCAGCAGTGAAGTAGTGTTCCTCTTTCTCCACAACCTCTCCAGCATCTGCTGTCACCTGAGTCTTTTATCCTAGCCAATCTGACTGGTGTGAGGTGGAATCTCAGAGTTGTTTTGATTTGCATTTCCCTGATGACTAAGGATGTTTAACATCTCTTTAGGTGCTTCTCAGCCATTTGGTGTTCATCAGTAGAGAATTCTTTGTTTAGCTCTGTACCCCATTTTTAATAGGGTTATTTGGTTCTCTGGAGACTAACTTCTTGAGTTCTTTGTATACATTGGATATTAGCCTTCTATCAGATAGTCATCCCTATTTAAAGCAGTTTCTTCTATATTTGACCATTCTCCAATTATTTAACTGTTGTCCTTAGACTGAACAAACATTACATTAGCTTCACACAAATGATGTCTAATCCCTTTTTTACACAGTAGTCATTTAGAAGATCTATCAAGCCATTCCTGCTCAGATAAGCATGCTTGGGCCTTTTACAGCATGCCTCATTGGATGTAGTCTCCAGATCTTTTTCTTTTTTAATTTGCTGTCTTTCAGCACAAACCTGATCTCTGTGTAGTTTGTAGCTTAATTAAAACCCTCTGTGGAGTCTTGCATGAACTCTTATTGTGTGTTTCACTGTGTATCTGTACAATTGACATTATAGTCAACTTCCATGGTGAGCTTGCATCTATTCTCAAAATCCATCCCCTCATGTATTTCAATCTATTCCTTTTCTCAAACCTTACTTTCAGTATTACACATTATTATTAAATGTGTTTTTGAGAAAGTTGGTACCATATTTCCTGGACATAATAAATACCAGAAATATCTGTATAGATGTGTGTGAGTGTGAGAGAGAGAGTGTGTGTGTATGTATCTATATATTATATACATATAATAAGTGAATGCATTTCTACACCAGTATTTACACATCTTATTAGTCTCTAATAAAGGCATTGAATGGAACACAGTATAGTGTAAAGGTTTGCAGTGCTACCTTAGATTCTTCTCTTATTAGCAATCACTTTTAATGAGCTCATTCAAATCTGAAGCAATCCATGCAACGTTTGCTATCATCCACCTTCTATTTTTTTTCCATCTTCTTTATAGTACATAGAACACTTCTCAGTTAGTTCTGCTGAAATTAAGATACCCTAACGAATGGTGTTCCTGTCATCTCTGCTTGTAGATGCCCTTTCAGAAAGGAAATGGGCTTAGTTAGGCATGACTTGCTTTTGTGAGCTCACGCTTACCTGTAGTTATTTCCGCTCTTTCAAAAATCTCACAAATGGCCTGCTTAACAGTGCATTCTATACTGTTGCTGAGGACCCATGCCATGTTCACTGGTCTTGACCTTCCAAGCTTTATATTTCACCCCTACCCAATACCAACGCCCACCTTCACTAAAAATTAAACTATGTTCTTCTCTGCACCTCTCATCTCTTCCCTGGGCCACAGTTTCTCAAACATTGCCAGGACTGTCACTGTGATCACATCTTACATTCTCTCTCAGGAGCTTCAGAAGTAATTTGTCTGGGCCTGGAAACGTGAACTCATTGAATGCAGCTATGGACTAGTCTTATTATCTCCTCATCTATCTTAGGCTTTAATTCTCTTTCCTGTTCAAAGATTATGTTCCTTGATGGATAGGTTAAAGAACTTGCTCACAGTCATACACCTAGTAAATTGACAGAGCTGGGATTTAAACCTGTTCTCTCCCTATCTGACTCTGCAGTCTGGATCTTCACTGTAATGCTATGTCGTTTTCAAGTATCAAATGATTAGTATGCTCTACGGAGGCAGTGAGTTTCAAAGTGGAAGAGAGTTCCTCTACGAAGAGTATATAAGGCAGGCTTTGCCAAACAGGTAGAATTCATCCTGAATCTTAAATATTGAGTATACTTCCAGTAGAAAGAGAAAAGTTATATATGTATGTGTAAGTAGAAACAATAAAGGAGATTGAGGGTGGACCCCTAGGGAAAGGACATAATAAAGAAGAACAAGGAATCCTGGGTCTGCTTTATAGACTACTTGGCTTATCACTAGGAACACTGACACTACAGATGGTCAAGATTTTCCTGCCTTCCCATACAAACGATTAATTCACACTTTGTTGCTTGCTAGTTAATGTACCTTAAGGTTAGGTATGGTTTCTCTGATATATAGTTTCCTGTTCTACAAAAAGAGAATAATAACAGACCTGTTTTAGAGCATCAGTGTGAGGATTAATGAGTCATCTAATTCATATATCATTCTTAGAATTATAACTGGAGCTCAAAAAAAAAAAAAAAACAACCCAGTTCAGTTCTTGCTGTCATTACTACTGTGATTCATTTATTCATTAAGTAAGCATTTTCTGGTACCATTACTTGTCAGATAACATGGATCTAATGCTAAGAATCAAGAAAGATGATCTCAACCATCAATGAACCAAAGTTCACTGTTTTCAGCTTGTATTTCTGTTCTGTTGCTTAGATAAAGTGGGTGCATTTTCCTCATCTAAAACTAACTTTCCTTTGGCATGGTCAATAGTGTCATTCTTTTTCAGCCCACACTTGGGCAGTCACATTGGTGATAGTTTATGAGTGTAGCTTCTAGTATTACTAGGAGACACAATCTCCTAACAAATTTCTGGCTCTTCTGACTCTTAACAATCTTTTTTATTGCCCCTCTGACTCTTAACAATCTTTTTTATTGCCCCCCACCCCCTTCCCCAACGTTCCCTGAACCTTAGGTGGAAGAGTGTTTTGCAGATGTATCTATTGGAACTGGGCTCTACAACTTCTGTCTGTTGCAAAGAGAAGTTTCTTAGATGAGGGATAAAGGCTATACTTACCTGCACATATAAGGACAAGTGTTTACAGGTTGTTGTTAGGGATTGTGGGAGTTTAGAAAATTAGTAGTTGTAGATGCTCTTCTAATAACCATGGCTTCACTAGCACTGTGTAAGTAGCTAGGTTTCCAGTAGCAGTTTCCCTTCTGTTGAGAGGAGAGAAGCCCATGAGGTCTCAACCATATACAAAGAGCTATGAGCAACTGAGGAAATCTGGGAGTTGGTGACATAGTGTTCTCTAAAGGAAGAGCACACCAACTGGCAATCCAGTGCCAAATGGTCAGCCCTGAAAACGTACATATCTGTAGCAGTATATGGACTGAACAGATTATAGTACAGTATATGGACTGAACAGATTATAGTACAGTATATGGACTGAACAGATTATAGTACAGTATATGGACTGAACAGATTATATTTAGGAATATGTATTCATTGATGTATATATTGACTAATACACATGCATTGAAAAAACAATTGGTGAAACAAGAGGCCATAAATTAAAAGAAAGCAGGGAGGAGTATATGGGAGCATTTAGAAGAGGAAAGAGATGGGATGTTGTAATTTTATTATGATTTCATAAGTAAAATAACATAGTAACAAAATATAATAAAAGTTTTAGAATTCTAACTTTCCATACCTTTATTTAATTGTTTTTTGAGAATTTCATTTATGAGTTCTGTATTGAAATTATTTCTACCACTCCCTTTTTACTCATCCAATTTCTTTTCTCTTTCAATTCGTGTATGTATGTGTGTATAAATACAACGCGATAAACCCACTTTGTGTTGTTCATGTGTACAATGTTTTAGAGCTATAGTATAACCTGTCAGGGAGCTTATCCTTGTAAAAGACTGAATATCATGCAGTTTTTTATCCAGTAGTGGGGCATTGTGATATTTCTCTCATATACATGTTGACAGATCAACTGATGTTGACATTGTGCGTTTCTCATTTAGATGAGTATATTGTTAAGATTTTCATGGGTGCAACTCTATATCTTATATAGAAGACACTATCTCACTGTAGATGTCCTAATACTCTGGGTCTAACAACCATTCTACTGTCTCCTGTGATATTTCCTGAGCATTAGGTTTATTCACTGTATTATCGCCGTATCAAATAGGACTGGATACCACACAGTTGTAGATTTCTTGATGCAGAGATGAAAGCCACACTTATCTGTAGGTATAATAAGGATATGTATTTAGAATGCAGTTAGAAAGTTTATCGTTTAGAAAATGGCAGTAGTAGGTTCTTTTCTAGGGTCTTGACCTTATCAGCCATGAGAAATTAATTAGATTTACTGTATTAGGCATGGATTACCTCCTATTAAATGAACCTTAAGTACAGTTAGAAGACTGTTGGTTACCTCCAAGATACAAAAGCTACTATTTTACTTTGTGGTAGCTTACATAGCATATTCATATACTGCAAGAGCCAGTCAGGCAGGAGGTTCTAAGTCACTATGAGCTCAATTCCTCCAAGTCCTATGTCTTAAATATATGTTGTTTCCAGCAATGAGATCTATTTTCAAGTTCTAGAAGGAAAACAAAGACAACAGCAAGTATATATGTATATATACATATAAATATATATATATATATGTTAAGCAAACATAACTTATGACTTTTTCAAATACCCTTAGTTTTATTTATCACTGCCCCTTCTTTTCCCTTTGTATTTTTTCTCTTGCTCCTTCTCATTTAAAGACCCCCATTCCATTTTCCTATTCCTATTTCATAGTACCTGTGTCTCACTATCTATGCCCTCTCTGGAGCTCCTACCCCCTCCCCCCCCCCACATACACACCATGGTCATTTTTACTTCCTATTAAACTGGCCTTTAATAGAAATCTTTGGGGCTACTGGTATACAGGTTTTAGATATAATAGCCCAATATTTGTGGAAGAAGTAAGTGTAATTGGTCAGTCTCTGTCCAGTGCCATGTAGTCTGATGAACTCTATCTCAGTCTTCTCTCGTGTCTTTTGCTTCCTCCAGCATTCATCCTAGCTGAATCATTTCCTCTATCCTGGGCACTTTCCAACTCTAGAGTATAAAACTGAGTTTACCCCAGTGTACCAGTGGTGGTGGTTAAGAGCCCACTAGTGCAGTATGGTTCAGAGTGCAGGGAAGTACCATTCACTTTTGGCTAACTAGCTGTATTCCCTGCCTCTTTTGACTTTGCAATCCCTCCAGGGCCAGTAAAAGTGTGAACAGAAGCCACAAAGAGGATGGGCTGTCAACTTCCAAACCAAATAGCTTTGTGCCAGTGTGGGGTGGAGTTCAACCAAAACTCTGAGAGAGGGTAAATGGAATTTTTCCCTGTTTGGCCTGGTTAGCATAAAACTATGCTTCCTTTGGGCAAGCTTGTTTAGTCAGGGGAAGCAATTCATTTGCCTTGTCATCCAAGGGTTCTAGTTTCTTAATATGAATCAAAAGAAATCTGCCTCTAGTAAGTTAAATTAAGAGTTACAGTGGCTGATAATCTCTGGCCATGGCAAATCTAGGTACAACAGTTCTTGGTCAGCAAGGCCTTTTCCTCAAGGCTAAACAAAAATTTCAGAAATAAAAGTATTGGACTATTGCTGAAATAGAGGTAGTACGGAGAAAGGTTTGAGTAGAGGTGGTTTTTCTTTCTTTATGTAAGGCCTGGGGATGGCAACTCAGGTTGTCAGGATTTCATGGCATAAACTATTACTCACTGAGCCATACACTTGGCCACTGTGAGTGTGTGTGTGTGTGTGTGTGTGTGTGTGTGTGTGTTTTGAAATACAGTTCCATGGTTCTTGAGCATCAATGTTGTAGATGACAGCATTGTGTCACAAAGTCACAATGTTCAACACAGCTGTGTATTATTGTCTACATCCTAACATAGAACATAACCAAGTTAAAGGCAGCTCCAGGAAAATAGTTCTGAGGACCAGACAAGAGTGGGCAAAGTTATAAACATACAACAAAGTGAAAAATCAAGAACAAACATTACCCAGAACTCATGGGTCAGGAAACATTGTGCAAAATATAGTGGGGAATCAATAAATGCAACATGCCAGTACCTCCCAAAGTATAAAACAGTTATTTACAGTATTTTCTGTATACATACACTTTGATTGCATCAGACTTCAAAACCCCGTGAAGACAAAAAGTCAGCATTGTACACATCTACACTTCCTATACTGTGAAACAGAGGATGAGGAACCAAGTTAATATGTGTCAAATACTTGGTAAAGGCTTCTAAGACATTAGTATGGGTCTGAGCAGCAACTTTAACAAGAAACTTGAGATGGGACCATCAAATATGTACACATGTGGACACACATACACACATGCATGAGTGTACACACACACACACACACACACACACACACACAGAGAGAGAGAGAGGGGGGGGGTAAGGATACAAAGTATGAGAAAGGAACAAAGAGAAGGAGTTGAGAAGTAGAGAGAGGGAGAGAATATATCAAATAAATTCATCTTCTGGTCTAGGGGCAAATGACAGGAATCTGTCCGAGTCATGCAACCATGCTCAGATCTTTGAGAGCTTATAGAATTAAGAAAAGACAGAAAGAGCTAGCTTTGAGTTGCCATTAATTTGGGGGCTGAAATAAAGATGGAGGGTTAGAAACAAAGACTTATGAAAACTTTCCACATGGGGGAAAAGAACTGTTTTCATCCTAGTGGAAAGGTCATTCATCTGGCTTCCAATGATTTGGGATTAAAAAAAAAAAATGGATGAAGAAAGACTATATCTTGTTATCACAAGATTGTCAAAAAGAAGAGTTGCTAAACCAATTAAGCACCTCCATGCTGGGCGGAGGGATGGGAGATGAGGAAAGGACTTGTTTGACTTAGTGAAAAGATGTTTTTCTAGTTTTCTCCTAAACTTCTTTGGAAAGCTTATTGAACTAATTATAAGCCATTTTTGTCCTCCCTTTCCTTTTGCAAATATTTGGGTGTATTAAGACTTCATTTAAAAATCTAGAATTCTGACTTTTCACTATCTTAAATTCCTTTCCCCTCCTCAGTTGGAGCCAAGAAAGAACTATGATTTCAAAAATCCCAAGGTACTGGATTTTTTTTTCTTGTGTGTGTTTGTGTGTGTGTAAAGGCTCAAGCCATGGAGGAAGGAAATAATAGAGTGTTGCTTCTTTAAAAAAATATATTTCAAAATCCAAAGCCACACACTTTTCCTTGGGACATGTTACCTCTAAATTGAAAATAGCCATCAACTGATAGGTAATTCAAAGGCTTTCAAAAATAATTCATCGTTATTAACCACTTAAGTGTTTGTGACTCAAAAAATAGTTTTTCAAAAATATAGGTAATATTTATAAGAAACTCAACTGGAAACAACCCTAGTTTTAGTAACAAAGAATAGACTAATGTTTGCCAAGGGGCCAGAGAAGAGTACTGCAGGGGTGGTAGGTGTCATAATAATGAGGACATACCACAGAGGTCCTTCAGATGATGGCATTGATCAGTAACAGGATTATAAGGGGTGATATTCAGACTTAATGTGATGACAATGTCTATATTCAAATGCATGTATTCAGTTAGCTATAAATAAACTCAGAAATCTCAGTGAATGAGTTCTGTCAAGTTCATTGTGCTATCATAGTAGAATTTGTACAGAATTATACCATAGTAGATGATATCATAGTACAATATCTATGTTTTCATAAGAGAATTGTACAAAATTATACTATAGTAGATAATATAAAGTAGAATATGTATGACACCATAGTACAATTTTACAGAATGTTACTACAGGGGAAAACTGAAGAAAAAGTAAACTGAGTGTTGGTACAGTGTCTTACAACTAGAAATGAACATGCATTCATTCTGGTTTTTCTATAAAATAGACAATGTGTAGTAGAAGATTGGCCCATAACTCAATTGTATGGTCTCTAATCTAATGAATATCTTTTTCAAAAGATATATGTATAACGCACTGGTTATTTTTAAGCAGTTCCTCTATGACTTAGAGATACCAAATTAACACTTGCAGCTCAAAGAAACCATTCCCAAGGGAGTGGCACAGGTCACTGATCCTGTCTAAATGCAAGAGAAATGAGTGTGGTGTGAAATCGGAAGGAGCAGATGTCATGGTTGGGGGCCCTTCACTTCAGGCTGGAACTTTACAGATCCTTCTGCATTAAGATAGGAGAATAAACTCTACTTGCAAAGATGTGACTCCAGGTTCCAATAGGTTCTAGCCAGAAATGTCTATACAGGAGCTGTCAGGCTCTGTGCAAAATGAAAATGTAGGTACTCTTTTTCTAAATAAGTGGGAATTTAAGACAGCAAGCACAGAATATTATACCAGGCACAGCCTTTAGGAGTACACTCCTATATGACTATACACATCTTGCCCTCAGATAACATTTATCATAAATCCCCACTACAACAACTAAAAGGCAGACCATTACTTCTTTCTCAGGTCTATGTGGCTCTTTGAAGCCTATTCACTATGTAGACATTAATAGTGTTGGAAATCCCTGCAGATTTTTGAGCACTGGCTGTTTAGTTTAGCTTCATTTAGTTTAGTTCAGTTTAGTTTGGTTTGGTTTGGTTTGGTTTGGTTTGGTTTGGTTTGGTTTGGTTTGGTTTGGTTTGGTTTGGTTTGATTCGGTTTGGTTCGGTTCAGTTCAGTTCAGTATAGTTCAATTCAGTTGAGTTCAGTTCAGTTTAAAGAGTTCTGGTTGTTACTTCAGAGGATGTGGGTTTCATTCCCAGCACCTATATGGTATCTAACAACTATCTGTAACTCCATAATTATGGGATCTGATGTCCTCTTCTAACCCCAAGAGGCAGTACACAAATGTGGTACATACATTTACATTCAGGCAAAACATTTGTGCATATAAAATAAAAATCTCAAAACAATACTTTTTATAAATCCCTTGTGATAACCCCTACAAGAAAATATCTGCAATTGAACACCAACTTACAAAGAAAAATTAGTTTTCTTCAATGGCACCTCAGTTGTCATATTAATCATTCTTCAGGGTAAGCACAATGCCCAGCAGTAGATGGCTTACACAAAAGAAACTCAATGACCTTTTTGCTTCATATTGCTTTGTTTGGTAAGCTTTTTGTCTTATTGGTCTTTTGCTTTTGTTATTGTTTCTGATTTATCGGGTGCATGTGTATTGTGTGTGTGTCCATGCAAGTGTGTGTGTGTGTGTGTGTGTGTGTGTGTGTGTGTGTTTCTTCTGGTTTCTTTTTTTTTTTTTCATTTTTGTTTGACTTTTACTGTCTGTGTACGAGAGAGAGAGAGAGAGAG
Source organism: Montemys delectorum (assembly GCA_019843815.1). Classification (NCBI taxonomy): domain Eukaryota; kingdom Metazoa; phylum Chordata; class Mammalia; order Rodentia; family Muridae; genus Montemys; species Montemys delectorum. Next base: position 9,184 of record JADRCD010122445.1, read on the forward strand.
AGAGAGAGAGAGAGAGAGAGAGAGAGAGAGAGAGAGAAAGAGAGAAAGAATATGGAGTTGCTTTGGGGTGCTGGCCTGGGAGGAGTTGGGGTGGGGAAAAGGGTTTTCAGGATATATTGTATGATTTCTTTTCAAAAACAAAATCACCTGGTGATAGACAAATGAGACTGAAGCCACACTCCTAGCTCAGGGCAATTCTCCAAAAACTAAAATCCTCTAAGCATGACACAACAAGCAAATACAGGGCTCAAGGGTACGGAGAAAATCAAGAAACCCAAGCACCCAAGGACTTGAGGAACTGTGTCGCTTTAATTATTTGAGTTTGTTTTTTAGAGACATATTATATATTTCACACAAGATGCTGTAGAAGCTTCCAATCTGAAATGTTCAATAGACAGAATAAAAATATTCCAGTGGAAGTTTTCCCTCTAGCCACACAACTAGGAAAAGAGGAAGCTAACAAAAGAAAACATCTTATGGCAATGCCCACCCTAATGCAACTGACCATCAGTGAAATGAGTGCATGCCACTCCTGTGGGGTTCCATGGCCTGAGTTTGGCATATGTATGCCCTACCTGTAATACACTTAGTATTTTAATCTGCCCACAAGAGTAGTACAGCAAAGAGCTGAGGCTCCACCTCCATATAACTGCAAATACAGTAAACAACGTGATGGAGGATGGGGTCTAACAGTTTCTAATATTTAATAACCAATTCAGGCCCTCTAAATCAACGGGATCCATGCATGTAAGAATTCACAGAGACTGAGGCAGCATGCACAGGGCCTCCATAAGTCTGGACTCGATTGGGTCTGAGTGCTGAAAGAAGTGAACACAGGCCCACATTCCTAATTCTATCTCTAATTGACAATCACTTGTAAATAAAATTTTAGTTTTCTGCCTGGTGGTGGTGGCATACTCTTTTAATCCCAGAACTCAGGAGGCAGGGGCAGGTGGATCTCTTTGAGTTTGCAGCCAGCCTGGTCTGCAAATCGAGTTCCAGGATAGCCAAGGCTATACAGAGTAATCCTTTTTCAGAAAAAGAAAAAGAGAGGAGGGGAGGAGGGAGACAGAGAGAGAGAGATAGAAAGAGAGAAAAAAGAAAGAGAGGGAGAAAGGAGAAGAGAAGAGAGGAGAAAAGAAAAAGAATCAAAAGAAACTTTAGTTTTCTCCAATAGGTTCACACTAGGGAAAGAGACAACTCCTAAGGGTGGACTGCATGCCTTGACTAGATGGCCACAGAAAACAAATCCAATGGTGTCTTCAGAGGTCCCTTGTTTCACTTTCATGGCAAGGTTTTTTATTTTTTAAAAATTCCACCTTAGCCTAGCATTGGTGGTGCATGTCTTCTTTAATCCTAGCACTAAAGAGGCAGAGGTAGGTGGATATCTGAGTCCAAGACCAGTCTGGTCAAGAGAGTAAGTTCCAGGACAGCCAATACTACACAGAGGAACCTAAATAAATAAATAAATAAATAAATAAATAAATAATAAAATGTGGCTTATTTTTATTTATATGTAATTTTCTCTCTTTTTGCCCTATTGATCTTTCCTGTATATATTATGGCTCCCAAGTTAGTGTTTTATGGGCCTCCTTGGTGTGTGACAGAGTCTTTGACTCTTATGCCGTCCCTTGGGTCTTTTTCCTTCTATTTGTTTGTTTTGTTTTCTCATATTATATTATATTATATTATACTTCATTTTATTACTATCCCTTAAGAAGCCTGCTTGTTTTCTAATCAGGGACAGAAAGGGGATGGATCTAGATGTCAGGGAGGTAGGGAGGGCTTGGAAAGAACAGAGGGAATGGAAAACATAATCAGCCTATACTATGTAAGAAAAAATATATATTTTCAATAAAAAGAAAATATTTTTTAAAATTAGACAATCTTAGCAAAGAAACAAAAAAACAAAAAAAAAAAACTAAGTTAAACAAAAGAAACTACAATATATGAAGTAGCATGCAGAAAGGCCTAGCCTTGTGTTAAACTAAAAACACAATGACCAAAGCAACATACAGAAGAAAAAAATGGTAGCTGGGTTAGAATCCATGATGGAGGTGTAGGTGATAAATGGAGGTAGTAGGTGATAAATGGCTAGAAGAGCAGCTGACAGCTCACTTAATAATCATGAACAGGAAGCAGAAAGACTGAGTTCAAAATCCTTTTGAAATTACACACTTGCTCCACCATGGCCACACCTTACAATCTTTCCTCCAAAAGCCACCAAATAGGAAGGAATATTCATATACAGAGATAAAATACCACCATTTTCCCCCAAGAACAATGCTCATATCATGATAATCACAAAATA
>JADRCD010122448.1:0-32500 GCA_019843815.1 Montemys delectorum
GGGGGGGGGGGGGGGGGGGCGGGTTACCCTGGCTGAGGCTCAGCTGCCAAAACCGAACCAGCAAAGCACCCCGGGTTTCCATTTCCGGAAATCACCCCACGACTCTACGGGGCCGGGGAGGCCCACGAGTGATTCGGAAGTCGAGGTGTCATCTGAGGCTAGACCAGCCAGAGACATTCCAGAAAGCGCTATAAATAAATACAAGGTTGCCCACCCCCACCCCGGGCTCATTGGAGCTGTGGGGGGACGGGGGTGCCTTCCGTTTACGGGGCCGCTTATCTCTCCAGGTCCGAAGATGGGATTTTTTCCGGCCTCCATAACGGACAGATGCGACAGAGCTACGGACCTCGGTGGGAGGACCAGAGGGCGGGAGGGGTGGGGATGCCATGCCGCCCAGTCGTGGGTCACTGTCTGAGCTTGGGATGAACGACCCCTTAGACGTACACGGCCGAGGAAGGGCCACCACCTCAGAGGTCCTCGCAGGTCTCCGCGAACATCCCGATTCCCTCGGACGCGCGAGACGCCCGCCGCGCCGCCGCGCCGCCGCTGCTCCTCTTCCTCAGGTGGCGGGCGGGTAAGTCTTAAAGAAGAAAAGGAAAAAAGAAAAAAAAAGGCGGGAAGGCACGAGAAACGCCGAGCGCAGGCGCGAGATTAACTGGTCTTCGCGCGGCTGGGAAGCGTCGCGAGACTTGGCACCGACCGAGCGAGCGAGCGAGCGAACTCGTGCTAACCACGTTCCCGCCACACAGCAGCGCGCTCAGCTTCGAGCAGCCACCGGGCCAGTGGCGCGCAGTCCTGTCACGTGGGCTCTCGGCGCGTGCGGGTCGCTCCACCCTGGCCACGCCTCCTTGTCTCCTATGTCCCCCTTCCATTGGCTGAGCGGCTCCTCAATTGCAATAGGCTCGGTTTCAGCCAAGCCCCGCCTTTCGAGCAAGAGGACCACGCCCCTTCTCAAGATCTCTCACACACACACCCACTCCTACCCGGCCAGCCTCCGCTGTGCGGGCCGCGTCCCGCCCCCTGCCGAGTTGCCTTTCCACATTGGCTCCACCTCTACCCTGCCCCCGCCCCCGGGGCCGGTTTCTTCTTATCATTGGCGGGCTACCGCTTCGGGCCCCGCCCCCTGTCCCGCTCCCCGGCTCCCATTGTCTCCGCAGATGCCCTCCTGGTCCAGCTACGGTGCTGGGGTTGTTCAGTTTTAGGGGGGACGCTCTTATTCTTTTCTTCGAGACGTCCCGCGGCCGAGAACGGGATTCTAGAGTTCCGTGGACTCTTCTTTTCCTCCTTAGGACCCACTTTGCCGCGTCCCGGGGAGGAGAGCAGCTATGTCCACGCTGCGACCCCTCCTGCTTTTGCTGCTCCCTCTGTGTCCCGGTCTGGGACTGGGACTTGGGAGCGAGGCAAAGGTCGTCCGGAGTTGTGCAGAGACTCGGCAGGTGCTGGGGGCCCGGGGATATAGCTTAAACCTAATCCCTCCCTCCCTCATCTCAGGTGAGAAGAAAGAGGGAAGAGTCAGGGGTGGGAAGGGGCGGGGACGGGTCTTCCCCATCTCACAATAACTCTTTCCTTTCAGTGACCATTACGATGATTGTTTCATCTGTTGGGCATCTCTCTTCTCCTCCCGTAACTTCTTTACCGGGATCACCCTGCCGCTCACATAATAGCTCTCCTTCAATCCCCACCCGAGGAATTCCCTTCTCTGTAATGTGTAGCACACCCGTTAGTGTCTTTCTAACAGCCAGAAATCGCCTGGCTATTCCTGTGAGCTTCTTTCATGACAATACTTTCTTGCTTACCGAGTAGCCCCACCCCCTGCCAATCCCGTTCTTCATTCCATACATGTCCCGTAAGTCCCTGGAGGCGTGGGGTGTGCAGAGTTGGGGACGGTTACCTGAGGACGAATGTGGCCCTCAAAGCAGCTGTCCACTAGATGATCCCATTACAAATAGGGGTGAAGCTGAGATGAGTGAGGGACCATGAAGGAGGGTTCAGGTAGGACCGAAGGGGCAAACAAAGGAAAAAAGCAACGGGGCAGGTGAAAGACAAAAATCAGCCCCCAGACATAGGCGAGGGGTGAAAGGAAACTCCTGATATCCCTTCTTGCCATCCAGTACTCCCCCTGTCTCCTCTGTCTAGGTGAGCACCTTCAGATCTGTCCTCAGGAGTACACCTGCTGTTCCAGTGAGACGGAGCAGAAGTTGATCAGGGATGCTGAGGTCACATTCCGTGGCCTGGTGGAGGACAGTGGCTCCTTCCTGATTCACACTCTGGCCGCCCGGCATAGGAAGTTTAATGGTGAGGACCTTTGCGGGGGGTGGGGTCCCCAGATGTGCTTCACACCTCCTTGTGTTTATGCCTTGCACCCCGTTTCCTAGTCCCACCTCCTGCAGTCATCAGTAGCCCCCCACCCCGCCTCCCAGAACTCCTTGCTGATTTCCAATCCCCACTCCACACTCTCTCTGAGACCCTGCCCTTCCTCCCTCCTAGTCTGCCAGATCCCTGACTTGCTCGGCTTATAATTCTTTTGCCTCTTCTCTTCCTCGTTCCCTCCTGCCCCTGCTCTTTCCCTGCTCTCCCTGTCTCTGTTCCTCTTCCCATCCCTCCACCTCCGTTAGAGTTTTTTCGGGAGATGCTGTCTCTGTCCCAGCATTCTTTGGCCCAGCTCTTCTCGCATTCCTATGGTCGCCTGTATTCCCAGCACGCCATCATCTTCAACAGCCTGTTCTCCGGCCTGCGGGACTACTATGAGAGGTCTGGTGAGGGGTTAGATGACACCCTGGCGGATTTCTGGGCGCAGCTCCTGGAGAGAGCCTTCCCTTTGCTGCACCCACAATACAGCTTCCCTCCTGACTTCCTGCTCTGCCTTACTCGGCTTACTTCAACTGCTGATGGCTCTCTGCAGCCCTTCGGGGACTCACCCCGCCGACTCCGCCTACAGGTGAGAAGGTCCCACAACCCGAGCTTCAGCAACCTCTAAGGCTAGCGACCTCTAATTTATGAACGGTCATCTCCAAGGCAGTCAACCCCCTTTTGGGCCCATGTCACCTCTGGCCACGTAGCCTGCATCGAAGCCGCCTCTGACTCGGTGATCCCCATCTCAAGCCTTGGTCACCTATGCCCCCTGGTCTCCTTTAACCACATTTGCCCTACTTCTATATACACACTTGGCTCTCCATTCTCAGCTACTTTCTGCCAACACCTCTCTAATCCTAACACTGTGACCTCCTGTGGTTCAACTAGATAAGAACTGGGCACCAAAGTTGGGAATCATTTTCACTTACAGTATCACATTGAACTGTCACCATAATTGTTTGAGGTAAATAAGAGCATCGTTATTTTACAGAGGAGAAAAATGGAGCTCCCAAGCAAGTCTCAGAGCCACTAAGTAGTGGTGCAGGAGCTCACACCCTCAGTCTTCTAACTTTAGGTTCAGTGTTCTGATACACAGTTTACCCTACCAGCTCTTTCCAAACACCCAACCCTTCTAGACCATAATTCTTTTGGGCCTATTGAATCCCCCTCTCTATATCACCCAACAGTGTACACACCCCAAGTTAACCCCACGAATTCAGCCTCCTTCTGTCTCTCACTCCAGTCTTGACTAACTGATAATTTTTGTGTTTTTTTGTTTTCTTTTCTTTTCTTATCTTCTTTCCTTCTAGATAACCAGGGCACTGGTAGCAGCCCGGGCCTTGGTCCAGGGTCTGGAGACTGGAAGAAATGTGGTCAGCGAAGCACTTAAGGTTAGAGGGGACCTGAATATGGACAGAGCCCAGGGAGTGAAGAAGACAGGCACCAGCTGCCAGGAGAGGCCTAGAGCTGTCTCTTATCTGTTCTGGGCTCTCTTGTTCCAGAGGACATCAGGAAGGAAGGCCAGAGTCAGGCCTCCCCTGGGTGTCTGACATACTCTCCTGTGACTACTGGTCCCCCCACTGGTGACACGCATGCCTCCTGCTGGTCTTTCTATATCAGTTGGAGATTGGAGTGAACCCCTCAGGGCCCCCTCCCTCCTCCCTGCTGCTGAAGATCTCTCTGGTCCTACCCCTAGCCTCACCTCCTGCCTCCTTCCTCTCATCTCAGCCCGGGCTCACTCTTGGCCCTGAATCTTTCCTTACCACCACCTCCTCAGTAACATCCTAGCAAAACCCCTCTCATGAAGCAGAATCAGCAACCTTTTCTCTAGGTACCCCCCTTCTCAGCCCCGTAGCAGTCCTGTGGTATCACCGGGTGCCACGTGGGGTCACCAGCCACAGTTGCTCACATCCAGCTTCCAACAGATAGCCTGGGGAGGTGGGTCAGGATCTTTGACCTCTCTGTGCCCAGCACCGGGTTTGCCTAAGAAGAGCCTGGGTATTCATGGACGCCCAGACCCATTTTCTACCCACAGGTACCCATGTTGGAAGGCTGCAGACAGGCCCTGATGCGTCTGGTCGGCTGCCCACTTTGTCGGGGAGTACCTTCACTTAAGCCCTGCCGGGGCTTCTGCCTCAATGTAGCCCATGGCTGCCTCAGCAGCAGGGGACTGGAGCCTGAATGGGGCGGATATCTGGGTGAGGGGGCTCAAGAAAGCCCTATAAGGTTGGGGGCCATTTGAGTAAGGAGAGGGTGGCTTAAAACCAAACTGGTGGAAGAAAGAACAAGGGGGTGGGGAGGTTCTCATCCAGTCACGGAGCCCACTACAAGCAAGCCAAGTGCTCTTTCCTCTTAAGGCCCCCGGTGAGATGTGTGGAAACGTGTTAAATCAGTGCTGTCCCCCTACTATTCCCTTCCTCTTTTTCCCCTTCCCTCAAGATGGTCTCCTGCTGCTGGCTGAGAAACTCCAGGGACCCTTTTCCTTTGAGCTGGCTGCTGAGTCCATTGGGGTGAAGGTCTCAGAAGGTTTGATGCACTTGCAGGAAAACAGCGTAAAGGTGTCCGCCAAGGTATAGAGAGGGAAGAGTGGAGGTGAGGGCTGGGTGTCAGAAACAATAGAGCGTATAGGGGACGGTAGTTTCAGAGGCAGGACACTCTGGTTTGCTTTAGAGTGACTGTTGAGGTCTTTCCCTGTCCATAGGTGTTTCAGGAATGTGGGACCCCCCATCCGGTGCAGTCCCGTAACCGGCGAGCACCAGCACCCCGCGAAGAGGCCAGCCGGTCCTGGAGGGCATCAGCCGAGGAAGAACGGCCCACCACAGCGGCAGGCACTAATCTGCACCGTCTGGTTCGTGGTGGTGGAGCCACCCGGTGCCGGTGGGTGTGGCAAGACCGCCCGCTGCTCAGAAGCGCTGCAGCTTTGTTTTCTGTCGCGCAGGTTTGGGAGCTCCGGGAGAGACTCAGCCGAGTGCGGGGCTTCTGGGCTGGACTGCCGGTAACGGTGTGTGGGGACTCCCGCATGGCGGCAGATCTCTCACAGGAGGCGGCACCCTGCTGGACTGGAGTTGGGAGAGGCCGGTGAGTCTCGGGCTCTGGCGGCTATGGGAGTCTGGATGGAGGGAGGAAGGCTGCAGCCGGAGCCCTCGGGGTGCTGTGCTCTCTCTCTCAGGTACATGTCGCCTGTGGTCGTGGGCTCCTTGAACGAGCAGCTCCACAACCCGGAGTTGGATACTTCGAGTCCCGATGTCCCGACGCGGAGGCGGAGGCTACATCTCAGAGCAGCTACTGCTCGAATGAAGGCGGCTGCGCTGGGTCAGGACCTTGACATGCACGATTCCGGTGAGGCTCAGAAACTCACTCTGCAAGACCCTTTGACCCAGGCCCTGGTCCATTGCTTCTCAAGTCCTGCCCACTATCCTCAATCTTTGGCTGCTAGGAGCCGGCTCTGGAGCCCAGCCCACTGCCCTCTCAAGCCTCATCCGGCACTTGGAACTCCCCATGGCTCCCTGACACCACCCCCCACTGTGCTTTCTTCATTCCTGCCCATCCCCCTTCGAGTCCCATACATTGCCCCACTAGCCAACCTTCCACCCCTGGCCCCCGCCTCACATTAATTAGCTTCGTTCATTTCTATTCATTTAAGCCTTAAAGTGCCTGTCTCAAAGGTTGATTATAGTGGGAGACACAAACATTCCTTCAGAGAACACTGAGGAAACTTATTGTAAAGGGCAGAACTGGGGGCAGGGGAGCTAGCTGTGCTGTCTCTGGACTGCCCCACCTCCACCCCACTCCCCACCTGTGAAATTAGCCAAAAAGAAAAACAAGCACATTCACCTTTTCTTGTGTTGGATACTCTTTCCACCCCTCCTCCTCCTCCTCCCTCCCCCATTCCCGTTTCTCTACCTTTGTTTTCTGACTTCTTGTATACTTACCCTCCCCATCCACTCTTTTTTTTTTTTTTTTTTTTCTTTTTTCTGCTGTCTTTCCCATCTCCTTGTCTTCTCCCATCTCCTTGTCTGGTGTATGATTATGTGTTTCCTCCCTGGTATTCTTGTCACAGTTGTGTGTCCTCTTGCCTCTCTTAATCTTCCTTTTTTTTTATACTAACTATACAAAGTAATGGACTTCATTTTGACGTTTTCATGCATGGCTATATATAAAAACGTGCTTATGGTTTATCTCAGTCTCCATTTGGAATCTCTTGCTCTCCCTTTCTACCGTCTACCTCTGATGCTCTCCATCCGCACAGACGAAGACGGCAGCGGCTCCGGAGGGGGACAGCAGTACGCAGATGACTGGAAAGCTGGGGCAGCACCTGTGGTTCCCCCGGCCAGGCCTCCAAGGCCACCTCGGCCTCCTCGAAGGGACGGTCTTGGTGTGAGAGGAGGAAGTGGCAGTACCAGATATAGCCATGGCCGAAGCAGGAATCTGGGGTCATCTGTTGGCCTCCACACCCCACTTGTCCTCATCCTCCTCCCCTCAGCCCTGACCCTGCTTGGACTTCGATAACGAGGGAGGGGCGCCCTAGCATCAGAAGGCTTAGTGGCCCTTCTCCTTCCGCCTCTCTCAGCCAGGCATGAGGAAGAGTGGAAGGAGGCTACAGAGAGGACAGAAAGGGACTTTGTGGGTGAATGGCTGGGGCCCCAAATCCAGGAGTTTCCAATTAGTGGGGTGGGAGGTGGATGGGTGTTCATACTATTTATTTTTTCATTTGGGAACTGGGGATATTTATTTAGGAAGGGAGTATGGTTCAGCTCTCTTAAGGCTTGGGGCTCACTGATACAGAAAGCAGGGGGTGGGAGTGGGGAATGGGGTTGAAGGAACTTGGAAGTGGGGAGGGATGGTACTATTGGCATGGGGGTACCTGATATTGAAAATGGACAAATAAAGTAGCTGAGAGTGATGTCACTTGCCTGTAAACCCATTATTATTTGGAAGGCTGAAACAGGAGGATTGAGAGTTGGAGACTAATAAAGCTAGGTGCTAACAGTGGAACAGGATGGGGGATATGACCTGAGTTTTATTGGCTCTTTTAAAATCATGTTTCTTAAGTAAGGGGGGGGGGGGGCACCCATCTTGTGACCTTTGCCATCCACATCCTTCACAAGCTCCCACTTCACATTTCATGTTCACATCAGTGTCTGTTGGGAAATAAATAATTTATCGGACCATGTGTATGGCTCTCTCTCACTGTGTGTGTGTGTGTGTGTGTGTGTGTGTGTGTGTGTGTGTACACTCAGAAACCAGAGGAGGCCATGTCTTGCTGTATCTCTCTGCCTTATTCCCTGGAGACAGGCATTCTCACTAAACCTGATGCTAGGCTGGCAGCCAGCAAGCTCCAGTGATCCTTTTATCCTCCCATCACTGGAATTACAGGGAAGATGGGCTTGTGACCAAGCCCAGTGTCTTCACGTGGTTATGAGGGATTTGAACTCGGGTCCTCACGCAGGTGCCGCTAGTGCTTTTCCTCCAGTCTGCTTTCCCCTGAGCGTCTGTAACTAGCTCAATTTCTACCTGCTTCTTCAAGTCTGTCCCTGGGGGGCAGGCAGCCCTAAAGAACAACCCCGTATTTCCCAAGCCTGAGGTATGAGTATTTTAAATTTTAAAAAACAATTTGGAGATCAAACAAATTACATGAGGAAGTACCTGTAAAATGTGCAGAACACCGGGCCTACTTAGATTACACACCACTGCTCCTGCCTTCGGGGCAAGGGCTGCTCTTCTTGGCAGCCTCTCTGTCTCTCTCCCTGTCTCTTTACCTGAATAAACCTCTTGTTTTGTGGAAAGCCAAAAGAAAAAGACGTAATTTATTCCTACTTGAAAGGAGGGTAGAAGTGACATCTTTCAAAGGCAGTCTAGGCGATCTTCCTCCAGCAGACTGGTAAAGGGGCAGGGAGGAGAGAGACCCACGGAGACTGATCAATGCCCAAGCCAAGACTGGTGGGACAAAGGGAGGAGAGGAGGAGGAGTCTGGGTTTGTAGGGAGAAAAGTTTGTAGGGCAAGTTGATCCAAGGAGCCAGCCTGCAGTGGCTGGGAAGCCTGACCTGGTTTTTCTGACTGCTCTCCTTATGGCCTGGTGAGTGCCTAGAGAAGCTGAGGCTCCAACCGGTGGAGGGACTTTGGATTTCTGGAAGGAGACTTGAGGGGTTCCCAGAAGACCCTTAGCAAAGGGCTGGAGACCGATGGATGCGGCACTCACCAAAGCTGCAGAGGGAGAGCTGGGATGAGGGTAATGAAAGGAGCTCCAAGTGGATGGGAGGAAATCGAGTTTAGCTCTGGAGAGAGGAGTGAGTTCTCAGCTGAATCCTAGGGACTGTGCTCCGGGGAGGGAGCTAGGGATAATGCCAGAAGGAGGCGGGCCTCTGGATAGCAAGCTTGGATTCTTTCTGTTTGGGGTCAGCCTGTCTAGTTCTGGGAAGGAGGCTGTTTAAGCATGTCGGAAGGACCTTGATCTTTGATTATAGGGTGTGATCTGAAAATATGGAATTATACTCCAAGTTGATCAGGAAGCTTAAGGCCAGGGAAAGAAGAATCAATCAGAACCCCCTCCCTTTCTGCTTGCCGCCTGCGATGATAGATAGGATTATGAAGTGGGGTGGGGTGTATATGGGGACTCTGTAGACTCACATCTCCATCAGCCCCTTTTAGACCTTGAGGGTCTTCCTTGTGCTGAGTGGGTAGCAGCCTTGCCAGCCGGAACAATGGCTCACCACGCACTCCTCTAAGTCCACTGCCCTGTTCCTCCCGGTTTACCCAAACTGTTCCCATCTGGTCCTCCATTGCTTCCTAAAGTTTTTCCCTATACTAGCTACAGAAAGAAGGAAGTTCTTAATTCCTATTTGTGATTGACAGAGGGACTCAGATGGCAGCCAGAACCTGGCTTGACAATGCCAGGTTATCATCATGGGCCAACAGGTTCAATCTCATTTACTGTCTGTTTCTTTTAAGATCTGGGTCCTGGCTTTATCTCCTTCCCTGTTAAATGTCCAATGCTTGAAGAGGGGAGAGTAACAATTGAAAAGCTAGGAAGTAGCAGTAGACAAACGAGGTTGGCAGCAAAAGGAATAGATGCCAAGTTATCTACAAGCGTGCGCGCACGTGTGCACACATACACACACACACACACACACACACACACACATACACACACACACACACATACACACACCAGGCTACTCCCCATCCGTGCCTCAGGTCTCAGTGGCAGAAGAAAAGCTCCTTAGACTCCCCTCCTTCCCCCTCATTTCCCTTCTAGACGCTGACAGAGGCAAAAATCTGCTAACTCAGGGGGCAGACTCAACAAGGGCTGCAAGGAGGCCTGGGGAATGATCCCCTGATCTCCAAAAAGGTGCCTTCTACAGCTGTACGGCCGTCTCCAGCTCTCTCTGCCACCCATGGCTCTTGACCCTGGCTCTGTCCCTGTTTAATGTCACTTCCCTTGTGACACATGGGCCCTCTGTCTCCTGCCAGGACCATGAGGCTCTGGAGGCCTCGGAGCCTGGGGGTGGCTCTGGGAGTCTTCATGACCATTGGATTTGGCCTTCAGTTCTTGGGGGGATCATTCCAGAGGAGGTGAGTCTCTATCCTGTCCTACCTCTCTGACTATAACTGCCCCCCCCAACCTACTCTTCCTTGATCCTACCTGGGGATGAGAGGGGGTAAATCCTCTGGGGCAAGGGTGGGCATTCTTATTGTCTATTCACTACAAAGGACCCACTTGTTCCACATAATTCTAAGGGGCAGGACATTTCCCTCCCTATCTTTTTTTCCAGGCTACCTGGACTGCAGCTCCGACAGTCCTGGATCCCTTCACTGGCACCAACTGTTAAGTCTTGCCTACCCCGACAGCGACTTGTGTTCTTGAAAACACACAAATCTGGGAGCAGCTCTGTGCTCAATCTCCTTCATCGCTACGGGGACCAGCAGGGACTACGTTTTGCCCTTCCTGCCCATTACCAGTTTGGCTACCCAAGGCTCTTCCAGGCTTCTAAGGTCAAAGGCTACCATCCCCAGAGTTCGGATACCCAGAAGCCTTTCCATATACTCTGTCATCACATGAGATTCAACCTGAAAGAGGTGAGGAGGTACAATGAGGGTAGTAGACTAGAAAAGAGATCTCCTCCGGCTTGTTGGCCAAGACCTATAAGAGAGGGGTTCTGTGCCTTGGTGTGAGGGTTCACATGCAAGTTGGACCCTGGGGCATTAAGGTGAGGTCTCCTATTGCTCTTTCTACAAATGTCCTTTCTCTGGGGCAGGTGTAGTGTTGGGGGCCAGAGTTTTCTCTCAAGTGAGATTTGTATGGAGGGTACATGTGCTTGTGGAGGCCAGAGGTCAATCCCATGTGTGTTTCTCAGTCACTCTTCATCTTAGGCTTTTGTTTGTTTGTTGTTTTTGTTTGTTTTTTTTTTCAAGACAGGGCTTCTCTGTATACTCCTGGCTGTCCTGGAACTCACTTTGTAGACCAGGCTGGCCTCAAAGCCTATGCCTCCCAAGTGCTGGGATTAATGGTGTGTGCTACCACTGCCCAGCTTCATCTTAGTTTTTGAGACAGGGTCTCTCACTGAACCTGGAACTTGCTCATTCAGCTAGACTGACTAGCCAGTGAATCCCTAGGACTCTCTCTCCATCTCCCTAGTGCTATGGTTATGTGTAAGTGCCACATTTGAGACTTCTCATCAGTTCTTTGGTAAGCTCTCAACAAAATACAGAATAGCTGGACATTTAGAATCCCAGAACTGGAGAAGCTGAGACAGGAGGCAACTGGAGGTCAGACTAGGGATGTAGCACAGTTGATAGAGTTCTTGTCTCACATGCAGAAAGCCCTGGACTCAATTCTTAGCACCACATACACCAAGTGTGGTGGTACACACTTTTAATCCCCTCACTCAGGAGGGCAGAAGGATCAGGAGTTCAAGGACAGCCTCAGCTACACAATCAGTTCAAGTCAGTCTAGAATACAACACTTTGTCTTTAAAAAATTAAAAACAAAAGAGTTGAAGGCCAGGCTGAGCTGCATGACCAGACCTCTGTCTCAAAAACAAGCAAACAACAACAAAAAGAGACCCCAATTCTGATCCCCCAAGGAAAATTCTTGTGGGAGAGATAACACATTCCCTCACAAGCTTAAACCGGTGAACACTTGTCTGAAAGAAAATAAAGCACACCAGCACCGGGTGTGGTGGCTCACACTATAATCTTAGGGATAAGGGGCACTTGGAAAGCATAGAGAGAGATTGATGTGGTGGGCAAGGAACTCAAAGGAAATATTGGACGGGAGTTACAAGTCAAGTCTTATTATACATTCAGCTTTCTTGTGTGTGTGTGTGTGTGTGTGTGTGTGTGTGTGTGTCCCTTTCTGTCTGTGTTTGTATGTAGCTCATGTAGCTTAGACTAGCTTCAAACCTACTAGGTAACTGACGATGATCTTGAAGTACTGATGCTCCTGCCCCTGTCTCCTAAGTACTGGGTACAAGAGACCACCACTGTCTGTTTTGCAGTGAAGGGGATAGGACCCAGCACTTTGTGCATGCTAGGCAAGCACTCTACAAAGTGAGCTAGTTCTCCAGTTCTCCAGCTCAGACATTCTTTTGGGGGACTTTTTTTTTTTTTAAGAAAGTTACCATTATGAACCCAGAATGTCCTAAACTTATAGTAATACTTCTGTATCAGTCTCTCGGAGTGCTAGAATCATAGGTATGAACCACAATACCCAGCAAACATCAGACATTCTAGGTGATTTTTCTTTTGTTTGCTTTTAGTGAAGTACTGGGGATTGAGCCCAGGGGTCTCCCACACGTTCTACGAAAACACTTTACCACTGACCTATATCCCCAGCTCAGATTGGGCATGCTTAGAGGAAGCAAATCATCACAAAGTACATACATGTGTATCAGGAGAGTATTGCAGTGAATAGAATAGCCAACTGCCAAAACATTTTATTTTGAAATAGGCTCTTTTGCTATGTACCCTGGGCTTTCCTTAAATTCTCAGCTATCCTCTTTCCTCGGGATCACAGGTGTGAGCCACCATACCCAGCACACCCTTGTTGAAGGCAGAGCAGGAGACAGCTGAGGATTGTGAGGGTGATATTAGGAGTAGCAAGAGGCCATTGTTGAAATATTGAGGGGCAACTGTCAAGTTTGGGATAACGACAAGGATCACTGAACTAAGTTCCTCTAACAACTGAGAGATGACCTTCTCGTCACCACCACTGACGACCTACTATGGTCCAGGCACTCCTACATTCTTCCAGATATACTGATCCAGACTTATGCTATAAGAAACGAAGGTAGGCTGGAGAGATGGCTCAGCAGTTAAGAGCACTTCCAGAGGTCCTGAGTTCAATTCCCAGCAACCATATGGTGGCTCACAGCCATCTATAATGGGATCTGATGCCCTCTGGTGCATCAGAAGTCAGCTGCAGTGTAATAAATGAATATTAAAAAAAAAAAAGAAGAAGAAACGAAGGTTCTCATAAGATCAGTGAAATGCCAAAGTCATACATGTAACAAATGGTGGAACTGGGAAGTTATTTTGGATGCCAGAGACAGTTAACTTCTACCTAAAAGGAAAAAAAAAAAAAAAAAAAAAAGTCAAAGGCTCTGCCCTCTGGGCATGCCCATATTAATGAAGAAAATGAAAAAACAAAAACAAAAACAAAAACCATTCAGTTAAAGAAAGGTACTTAAGAAAAAAAAAACCTTCCATGTGTAGGACATTTGTGTGCATTCCTGTGATACAGGCATGTGTGTGCCGTGGTGGTGAGTGCTTAGAGGTCCAAGGACAACCTTGCTGTTTGTTTTCACCTTCCACCTCATTTGAAACGAGGTCCTTTTTTGCAGTTGGTGGCCATGTACTCCAGGCTAGCTGGTCTGTAGGCCTCTGGGGACTCGAGTGTCTCTACTTGCCATCTCACCACTGGTGGTTAAAGACACATGCTCCATCCAACTTTCTTTAGTGGGTCATAGGGATCCAAACTCAGGTCCTCACTCTCGCACAGCATGTTACCCACTGAGCCATCTCTCCAGCCAATCATAGCTCCTTTTTTAAAAAAAACAACTGTTTTTTTTTCCCCAATAATTTTTAGTCTGTTCTGTTGTAAATTTTCACTCTTAAATCATCTCTCTGTTATCTGTTCATATAGTTTCCAGATGCACATAGCCCCTTAAATCCTAAATAGGTTCCTATTAGCATTTGAGAGATTGATCCATACTTTATTTTCTTCATCTCATGATTTAGTGTGTGTGTGTGTGCCTGCGCACATGAGAAGAGGCTTAGAGAACATGTCAGGGTCCTCATTGTCATCCTCTGCCTATTCCTTTGAGGCAGGACCCCTCCCTGAACATGAGGCTAAGTTCTCAGGCTATCTCTGCTGCCACTGGAGGTAGGCTTACAGGCATTGGCATGGCTCATTACATGGGTGCTAGGATCTGAATACCAATTCTCATAAGTGCAGTGTAAACGGTCTTAACCACTGAGCCATCTATCCACCTCAGGATGGTAATTCTTAACACTTCCCTAAGAACAGGCTTATCACCAAAGCACACTGTGATAGAGAAATGTTAGGTTCCATGATAAAAGCTATTATCAGAGCAGAAAGCTTCCTAATACATCCTTGTTAATCAGTCTATAAGGGCTATGTTACAGCCCAATCCAGCCTGATTGTCAAGATACCTATGAGAAATAAAGACATACACCCCAGACTTTAGTCCTACCGGTTTTTCAGCACCCTTTCTCAATGCCCTACTTCAGGAGTGTCTTTTGTTCTCCAAGTTCCTCAGGAGTTCCAGAAGTGCCTTTCCTGTAGCCACCTTGGACTGGTCTGAGAGCACCGCTGTTGTCACTGGTGTCTCCCTCCTTCCATCCCGAGGAGCCTCCAGGCCAGTTGCTGTCTTGAAGTTGTGACCAAGAGGGTCCCAGAAAAGGCATTTAACAGGTTTCTGTGCTAGCCATGTTGGTGCCTGTCTGTAATTGCAATGTTCAGGTGGCTGAGGCAAGAGCTCAAGGTCACAGTGCACTACATGAGTGTGATCCTATGTCAAAAGGAGTCAAGGCTGGGGAAATGAGTAAAATGCTTCCCATGCAAACACCAGGACATCCCCAAAAGCCATGTAAAAAAGCTGGGCATGGCAGTAGGCTCTTATGTTCCCAGCACTGAGGAGACAGAGACAGGAGAATCCCTGGGGCTCTCTGACTAGCCAACCTTGCCTAGCTGATAAGTTCCAGGCCAGTGAAAGATCCTATCTTGAAAACAAAGGTAGATGATGACTGAGGAATGAGGTTCTCTGAGTCCACATGCACAAGTGCACACATACAAACTGAATACAGACTTTCGTTGTAGAGGTGAACACAGTTTGGTTCTTAAAGATTTCGAGCCGGGCGGTGGTGGCACATGCCTTTAATCCCAGCACTTTGGGAGGCAGAGGCAGGCGGATTTCTGAGTTCGAGGACAGCCTGGTCTACAGAGTTCCAGGACAGCCAAGGCTACACAGAGAAACCCTGTCTCGAGAAAAAAAAAAAAAAAAAAAAGATTTCAAGTATGGGCCAGTCAGCACATCCAGGGTTCATAGGTGAGCACCACTGTTGTCTGGCTTTTGTGTGTGTGCTGGGAACATAACTTGTGTTCTCATGCTTGTGTGGCACATACTTTATTGACTGAGCCATCTCCCCAGCCCCAGGTTTGAGAATTTTTCCCAACCAACGAAGACACAAAGACCCAAGGACATTAATGACCAATATGAGCTTTCTGTGTTCCAGATTTCTGACTAGTTGTTATCGCGAGTATTCTTCTCAATCACCTGGGAACCCCTGACTAATTTCCTTTTGCAGACAAGCAAACTGAATTTCAGAGGTGTTATGTAATTTCCCTAAGGTCACGCAACTAGTAGGGGAAGCTGAAGGTAGACAGCAAGGTCTGAAGGCTCATCGGAGCCTCAGCTTGTACTCATTTTCTCCTCAGTAAAGTTCTTCCTCTTTCTTTTCTCTGCAGGTACTTCAGGTCATGCCTTCTGATAGCTTCTTCTTTTCCATTGTCCGAGACCCAGCGGCTCTAGCCCGCTCTGCCTTCTCCTATTACAAATCAGTTTCATCGGCTTTCCGAAAGGCACCTTCTTTGGCCGCCTTCCTGGCCAACCCTCAAGCCTTCTACAGACCCGGGGCCCGTGGCAACCACTATGCCCGTAACTTACTATGGTTTGACTTTGGTTTGCCCTCCCCCCCAGAGACAAAGACCATGAGAGGGAATCCCCAGCTATCCAGAGACCCCAAATCCCTCCGGCTACATATTGTACCTTCCGGTGCTATCCCTGGAACTCTCTCCCAACCTATTACCACAGCTGCTGGTAGTTACAAGCAGCCAGCCAGCCTTGCCTCCTCAGATTTGGAGCCCTCGTCCTTTCTCCAGTGGGGTCTGGCCTGGCTGGACTCAGTCTTTGATCTGGTCATGGTGGCCGAGTACTTTGATGAGTCACTGGTTCTGTTGGCAGACGCCCTGTGCTGGAGTCTGGATGACGTGGTGGGCTTCAGGCACAATGCCCAAGCTGGAGGAAAGCAGAGTATTATCAGGACTGCCAATAAGACTGTGGTGACTGGCGAAGATCGGCAGCTGACCGAACAGGCCCGAGCTTGGAATAACCTAGACTGGGCTCTTTATATTCACTTCAACCGTAGTCTGTGGGCACGGATAGAACAGTACGGCCGGAGCAGACTGCAACGTGCTGTGGCTGAGCTCCGGGCTCGAAGAGAAGCTCTGGCTAAACGTTGTCTGGTGGGAGGTGAGGCTTTAGACCCGAAATACATCGCCGACGTAAGGCTCCGTCCTTTACAGTTTGGTTCAGCTAAGGTACTGGGCTATGTACTTCAGAATGGACTGAACCAGAAAGACCAAGAGGAATGCGAACGCTTGGCTACCCCGGAGCTACAGTATAAGGATAAACTTGATGCTAAGCAGTTTCCTTCTAAAGTCTCCTCACCTCTCAAGCCCTCAAGGCTACTACCCCATAGGTATTAGACTACCAAGCAGAACACCTCTAGATGCATCTGTATTTCCCTCGGAAGGTACAGGAAGTTTGCTCTAAGGTGAGAATGGCGTTGGCTGGACTTCCTGTAGAAATCCCAGCAGCATCTGTCCCCTCCCTCAACCCCTAAATGCCACTTCAAGCCTCAAGACAGATTCATGGAGCAGTTCCCCAAAGCCCCCTGGAGGGGCAAAAGATGAGATCGACACAGAGAAAGTTTGGGGCATGACATATATCCATTTCTCTACGAAATATCTGTTATGGAACTGTGTTGATTCTACTGTAAAAAAATATTTGTTGGATGAATAAATGCTATAAAATGTTTATTTTTTTAAAAAAAATATTAGATTTATTTTATGTGTATGAGTGTTTTGCCTGAATGTGTAAATGTGCACCACATGCGTGCCTGGTGCCCAGAGATCACCTGAAACTGGGGTTACCAATTATTGTGAGCCACCATATGCAGGTGTTGAATCCCAAACCCTGGTCCTCTCTGCAAGAACAGCAAGCGCTCCTAACCGAAGAGCCATCTCTCCTACCCCAAGTTCTTTGTTTTATGTAGGGCTCTAAAAGTAGAAGTGGTGGAGAACCTTTTATTGGACAGAAATTAGGCTGGGGGGGGGGGTGTCTTTCTTTTCTTTCAGTATTTCCTCGAGGCTGGGGATACAGCCATTGGTAAGACGACTGGCTGGCATGAGGCTGAGGCTCCAGCATTCCAGTAACACATACACCAACAATAACAGCAGCATCAGCAGCAACAACAACAACAAACAAACAAACAAACAAACAAATCCAGGAAAAAAAAAAAAAGACAGGGATGTAGCTCAGTTTGCAGAATGCTTGCGAAGCCGTAGGCTCAACGCCCAGCCCCGCATAGGTCAGACCTGATGGCACATACCTGTTATGTCGGCGCTCCGGAGAAGGGAGGCAAAAGGATCAAAAATTTGAGTTCATTCTCAGCTTTAGAGAGTTTACGGCCAGCTTGGGCTACAGGAAAACTCTGTCCTAAGAGGAAAGAAGCGTGAGAGAGAGGGAACAGAAAGAGAAAGTCAGGGAAGAAAGCAAGGAAAGGAGGGAGATGGAGACAAGTAAAAATAAGTGCTACCCAAAGAAGCCAGTCTAGTGTCCTTAAAGGTTCCTCAGCTGCCCGCGGTCGCCCCTCGACTCCTCCAAGAAGCCGCGGAGGCCACGCCCCCTTCCTTCCGCTTCCGCTTTCTCTCCAGTCATTCAGACCCGCGCTCCCGTTCCGGCGCCTCTGGGTCTAGGTTCCGGGTTCGTTTCTCTGGTTTCCGGCCCCGGCTAGTGTGTCCCGCCGCCTGCCGGGCGGAGCCGCGGTCTTCCGGTGTCGGGACTCGCCGGCCGAGCTCCCGCCGGTCCCTTGGGCTCCCTGCCGACCCGGTCTCGGGTCGCGCTGCCCTCCCCACCCAATGGAGTCCCAGTGCGACTATTCGATGTACTTCCCGGCTGTGCCGCTGCCTCCACGCGCCGAGCTGGCCGGGGACCCGGGCCGGTACCGGGCGCTGCCCCGGCGCAACCATCTGTACCTTGGAGAGACAGTCCGCTTCCTGCTGGTGCTGCGCTGCCGGGGCGGCGCGGGGCCTGGCGGTGGGGGCAGCGCG
Organism: Montemys delectorum; assembly: GCA_019843815.1. NCBI lineage: Eukaryota > Metazoa > Chordata > Mammalia > Rodentia > Muridae > Montemys > Montemys delectorum. The sequence goes on from JADRCD010122448.1 coordinate 17,988, forward strand.
GGCTTGGCATCCCGAGGGGCCTGGACCGAGCTGGCGACCGCCCTGGCCGCCCTGGCCTCGGTCAGCGCCGGAGGAGCGCTGCCGGGCTGCTGCAGCGCCGGCGACCAGGATGCTGAGCCCCCGGGGGGAGGGGACCCGGGAGGCGGGGGTTTGTTTCGAGGCTGCAGCCCATTTCTCACCCATGGCCAGGGCCCTGCTACCTCAGGGGGAGCGACCACGGTGAGGATCTCGGGGTGACAAGGGCGGGGCGGGTGGGGGGGGGAGGTTTGCTGGAAGCAAGAGTGACAGTTTGGAGCATGGATTCCTTAGGGACTTGATGTAGGAGGCAGATGACAGCATTGCCCTGCCTTGCGGTCAGCGGGACCTAAGTAGGGAGGCAGACGATATCGAGGGGTGGGGTATAAAGACATGCCCCGTCTTGCAGAGACATTAAAGGCTCCCGCATCTTTGACACCTTCCTGACATCTTCACCCCTCTCATAATCCCTAGCTGCCTGTGGAAGAGCCGATTGTGTCCACAGATGAGGTCATCTTCCCACTCACCGTTTCACTGGATAGACTGCCCCCGGGGACACCGAAGGCCAAGGTAGGATGACAAAGCTGACGCTGTCGCCCCGTAATCCAGATGATATTTTAAGACCCATCTACCACTCCTCATGATCATGGTCCCATGGCTCCTGTACCTAGATTGTAGTGACCGTGTGGAAACGGGAGGTCGAGGCACCAGAAGTCAGAGATCAAGGCTACCTGCGCTTGCTACAGACTCGATCTCCTGGGGAGACTTTCCGTGGAGAACAGAGCGCCTTCAAGGCCCAAGGTGGGGGAGAGGGGGGAGAGCTGGAGCTTGGAGAGGAGTAGATTAGCGGTTCCATATCGGCAGGGAAGAATCTGTGATGTGGAGGTCCGATTTCCTGCCTCATCTTCTCTCTACAGTGAGCACCCTACTGACGCTGCTGCCCCCTCCGGTTCTGAAATGCCGGCAGTTCACTGTGGCCGGAAAACACTTGACCGTGCTCAAGGGTGAGCGGATCTGCCGGCTCAAGGCTTGACTAGCAGCAAGGGAATGGGTCCCCAGTGTGTTAGGTACAGGTGGACTTGGGGTAGGAAGGTTCTCGCTACTCTGAGCTGGGCTTGTTTCCCCACACAGTGCTGAATAGCTCTTCCCAGGAAGAGATCTCCATCTGGGATATCCGAATCCTCCCCAACTTCAACGCCAGTTATCTACCTGTCATGCCTGATGGCTCTGTGCTGCTGGTGGACAATGTCTGGTGAGGTTCTGGGGAGAGGCAGGGCTGTGGCATGGTGGGGACAGAGATGGGATATGACAAGCTCATGCCCTGCCTTTCTTTCTTCTGAACTAGTCACCAGTCTGGGGAAGTGTCCATGGGCTCCTTCTGTAGGCTTCCTGGTACATCTGGTTACTTCCCCTGTCCACTTAGTGCCCTGGAGGAACACAACTTCCTGTTCCAGCTGAGAGGGGGTGAGCAGCCCCCTCCTGGGGCCAAGGAGGTGAGCTGGTGTGTTCACAGAAGTGATGACAACTGTGGGAACTGTTCAGTTGGTAGAGTGCGTGCTTAGGGAGCACAGAGTTGTGGGTTCCACCCTCAGCAGTGCATAAATCCGGCATCGTGGCGTGTGCCTGGGATCCTAGCACTTGGAAGGTATCGGGAGGCTCAGAAGTTCAAGGTCATCCCCAGCTATAGAAGGAGTTGGACAACAGTCTAGGCTCAAAGAAAAGACAATGGAAGGCCATGAGCCTCTGAACATCCAGTCTCCCTTTGTCCCATCTGCAGGGTCTTGAAGTCCCCTTGATTGCCGTGGTTCAGTGGTCCACCCCAAAGCTGCCCTTCACCCAGAGCATTTACACCCACTACCGGTGAGTATGTGGAAGAGCCACCAGGCGTTCTCCCGCTCGCCCCTGCCTAACACACACATCCAGCCTCCTCTCTCACTGCTCCTAGCCTGCCCAGTGTCCGCCTAGACCGCCCCTGCTTTGTGATGACTGCTTCTTGTGAGTCCCCTGTTCGGACCTACGAGCGTTTCACTGTCACCTACACGCTGCTCAACAACCTCCAAGACTTCCTTGCTGTGAGGCTTGTGTGGACCCCGGAACACGCACAGGCTGGTGGGTCACCTGCCAGGCTGAGACCTTATCCCCTGGGAGGGACAGGGAAAGGAAGAGGCTGGACAGTGAGGACAGCTCCCAAGTAGTGCCAGCCCCACCTCAGTGGGTGACTTGCAGTACCTGGATGGCTCTCCTGTGTACCTAGCTAGTCATCCAGGATGGATGGAGAGTCAAGGTAGGCAATGGGCAGAGACACTGGACCTATGCTTTCTGGTACAAGTTTTCACACATAAATACACACACACTAGCTCTGTGACCTTGGGTAAGTTACTTCACCTCTCTGAGCTTCTATCCTCTCTAAAACTAACATCTCATGGCTTGTTATGCATATTAACAGAGTTAACAAACACCATCTGGGTTAGAACAGACCGCAGCATACAGCATTAACCATTGTTGTCTGTGACCCTCAGCAAAAGATAACATTTACTCAGTTTTCTCTGCAGAGCACTTTGCAAATCAAACACTCCCTGTGCTGGAAAGACCTATGGGAGCTGAAGAAAGCTGTCCAGCGTTCATGGGTATGTGTTTCTGTGCCCAGGAAAGCAGCTGTGTGAGGAGGAGCGTCGGGCCATGCAGGCAGCCCTAGACTCCATCGTCTGTCACACGCCACTCAATAACCTTGGCTTCTCCCGGAAGGGCAGCGCGCTTACCTTCAATGTGGCCTTCCAGGCCCTGAGGACGGGGCTCTTTGAGGTAGGCCCAGTGCTGGGTAAAATATTCAGGGCTTCTTGCTTCTCGAGGGGTTAACAGCTTCCGTCGCACGAAGGCTGGGCACAAGGAAGGTAGGAACCCAGTCCAGCCTGAGTCTGAAGGTGTGCATCCTCCCATCCAGCTGAGCCAGCACATGAAACTGAAGCTCCAGTTCACTGCCAGTGTGTCTCACCCTCCGCCTGAGGCCCGGCCCCTGTCCCGAAAGAGCAGCCCCAGCAGTCCTGCTGTCCGGGACCTGGTGGAGAGGCACCAGGCCAGCCTGGGCCGTTCTCAGTCTTTCTCCCACCAACAGCCTTCCCGTAGCCACCTCATGAGGTAAGGGACCAGGATTGATGTCAATCTGACCAAGAGTTGGGAGTTGGAAGTTGGGGTCAGGAGCAGGCCACTGAGTGGGATGCTATACCCTCACAGAGCCAGCCCACAGCCTCTGTCTTCTTCCAGGTCAGGCAGTGTCATGGAACGCAGGGCCATCACACCCCCTGTGGCCTCTCCCGTTGGCCGTCCCCTCTACCTGCCCCCGGACAAGGCTGTGCTTTCTCTAGACAAGATTGCCAAGCGTGAGTGTAAAGTCCTGGTGGTGGAGCCCGTCAAGTAGCACCAGTGTGCCAGCTCAGCTCCGGACACGCCAGAAACCCTAAGCCCCCGGAGGGTTCATTGTTCCTAGGCTGCGCCTCCCACTGTGGGCAGAGAGGCCTTGCAGGGCTGCCTGTCTGTGTCTGCTGGTAAGGACGAGGGCAGAAGCTGTGAAATCACAGTGTGGCTGCAGCTCAGCCAACAGTATTCCATAAGTTCTTGGGGGGAGGGGAGGGCTGGCCCCACCCCCGCAGGGCAAGGGCTGCAGGAGCTCCCTCGCCCGGTCCTTCACTTTGTCCCGAGTTTACAGAATATTCTCTCTCATTCGTGTTCAAGCCTCTCTGCCGCTGAAATTCCTTTGCACCCACCCACAGGGCTGAGATTAGAGGGTGGTTAGTGGTAAAGGGACCCAGGACAATGACTCTCCTGTCTCAGGGGTTGGGGACATAGCTAGGTGGCCTCTTTCTGCCCCTCATGTTTACGTTGGCAGCCTGAAGCACTTTAAGTTCTGTTTTCTTGTTTTCTGTTTTTGTCTGTTCCTGTAACTTATTCTCTGACGACATCTTCCAGCTGAAGTAAAACTATTAAAAGCTGTTTGGGAGGGAGTATTGAGTTTGTCTCTGTGTTGACCACAGGGGAGATGGCCTTTGGTATGCAAACAGCTGCCATCCTGTGTATGTATGCTTCTCTGGTTCCTTACTTACAGATGTGCACCACCACACCTGTCTCCAGTTGTCAGTTTTATGATGCCTGGTGCTGATCTTGGCCCACTGACTGAGGTATAGCTGTCTCCCAGAAGGTTGATGATAGGCACAAGGGGTAACCTTACCCCCACCCAGACAAACCATTCTGTGCACACATCCTGAGCCCTGCAAGGGTTGGACTAGGTTTATTACGCAGAAGGGAAGAAAGGGGATCCCTCTAGTCATAGTTTCCCTTGTCCCTTAGCATAGACGTCACTAAGCCTTGTGCCTCGGGTGGGGTCAGGAAGGAGGCAGTGAGCACAAGCCCAGCTCCAGCAAGAACAGTAAAAGATGGTGTGCCCCCGCCACAGGCCCCAGAGGCAGGCCTCTTCTCCAGCCAGTGCCTTGTATAGCTCAGACATCAATAGGTTCCCGACCTCGGTTCTGCCTCTTCACCACAAACACCCTCTGTCCTGACACAGTCACCAGCAGCGTGTGTTCACCAAAGACCACTGGAGAGGGAAGGGAGCAAGAGTTAGTGGGTACAGTGGCCACCATGGAGGGTCACAAAAATATTGGCTGGGATTTGGCAAAGCAACCCTTTCTTGTCCTTATTGCTCCCTACTCATCCTAGAGGGACTTAGTATAAAAGCAGTAGTTGGCCCAGGGACTCGAGGAGGAGCTGGGAATCAGTGGAATGGAGCCAGGAACCCCTTCCCTGAGCAGAGGGGCCTCTACAAGAACCACCCCACCAGAGGCAGGCGCTCACCAGACAGGCGTTTGAAAGGGACGCTCGTGCCACGGTGCAGCCGGAAGCCACAGGCTGTGCTGACCAGCTCTGAGATGGCACTGGCTGCCTGCTCGTCATTCTCAAGGTCCCCAGATGACTGCATGTGGATGGAGGAGGAGAGGAGCAAAAGAAAGGCCAGGGTTAGGAACAAATTCAAGGCACAGGACCTCTGCCTCCTATGCTTGTTATAGTCTTCCTTTATACTTGCCCGTAGTCCCAGATCACCCAGCTCCAGAAAAATCCCATCTAAAACCTCTTTATGATGGTGCTGTCTTCCCTCGAGCCATCTTGTTTCTCATTCTGAAATACCGGGCTTCATTCGAAACTCTACTGATAGCCATGCAGGGGGCCAAAACCTAGGGTGTGATCACCAAGTGATCTATCAGGTCCCCCGCCCCTCAGTGGGAGACTCCTGGGCCACGCCCACAGCCCCTCACAGAGGAGTCTAGGAAGATGTTCTACCACTGAGCTGACTGCTCGGTCTCTGAAGGTTCCACCTGTTCCCCAGTCTTCCCACTTGTCCCGTCTGTAGGCTATGAAGCAGAAACGCCTACTTTGTCTGTAGTGTTTTCCCTCTGGCTACTCCTTGGGCAAATGAGAAGCCGGTCATCCAGGCTTCCTCTGGACCATAAGTAGAACAGACTGTTTCAACTTCCTCTTCCCACCGCTTCTAGATGGGCCCTTTACTAGATTTAGTTCTTTTGCTCTCAGTGTCTCCATCTGTATATTGGACCTATATTCTGTCCTTGTGAAAGTTTCATGAGAAGACAATGAGAACATTGTAACAGTGCCTACACAGTAAATGTACTTCAGCCACTATCAGTCCATCTCACTCAGTGTCTACAGTTAGGCCATAAAATTCTCCTTAGCTACCTCCCTGGTCAGCTTCCTTTCTTGATGTCTTATTTGTTCAGGTGCCATGGTATTTGTCTGGTTTTCCCTGTTCAAGGTCCTACTGGATGAGTACGTCAGAAGGTAGAGTACATGCAGAAGTACTTTACCTAGTAATTACCAACATATATTAATACCTCTAAGATGTGATTTCTGGGTTGTGGGGAGGGCTCAGTGGATAAGAGTGCTTGCCATACCAGCGAGAGGACCCGAGTTCAAATCCTCAACCAGGCATGGCCACACTCACACCCAGAATCCCAGCACTGTGGGTGTACAGGCAGGTTGATTGCTGAGGCTTGATCAGGGCTGCCAATCTAGCTCCAGGTTCAGTGAGAGACCCCACCTCAAGGATAAGGTAGAGAGTGGCGAGAGTGGGCCTCTAATGTCCTACACTGGCCTCAGCACACGCACGGGCACACACCTGTGCGGACATAAAAACGTAAGCTAAAATGTCTTCTGCCCTTGCTCCTCACTGCTATGAGTCCCGTCTCCTACTTAGACGGCGTTCCTGGGACAGCTGTACTACACCATGTCTGTGAGTCACGGTTAGGTTTTAAAACCCTTTAGCCCTCAAGAGTTGTCCAAAGATGTTGAAGCTAGCTGCAGGAAGTTCGGTACCAGAGTCTTACCACAGCATCCTTCCTCTTCAAACCATTTCAAAACAAAAACCACAGCCAACTCAGGCACTGTCACAATCAGGCAACATGTCCCAGCTCTTTGCCTCGTTCGCAGCCTTCTGCTCTTGCAGCTCAGCTCAACTGCTGCCTCTAGAGAAGTCTTGCTCCCAACCCCCAAAATTCTAGGGGGCAGGCAAAATGGATCAGAGCATAAAAGTGCTTGCCCCAGTGCCTAGTGACCTGAGTTCAATCCCCAGGACCCACGTGGCAGGAGAACTCGAAGGCTGTCCTCGAACTTTCACCCACTGTGGTACCCGTATGTGCCCCTACATGAGTTTTAAAGATAAAAACATACTACAGGTAACTGTAACTAATTGTATAGCTTTGGTAAAGGTTTTTGTTTGTTTGTTTGTTTTTTGAGGCTGGGCTACATGTAGGCCAGATTTTGATATGTAGCCAAAGATAAGCCTGAATGTCTAATCCACCTGTTTCCATCTTCCAAGTGCTGGGACTACAGGTTATGTGCCTGTTTGGTTTTATGCAGTATTGGAAATTGAATGGAAAGCTTTGTGCGTGCTAGGCAACTCTCACTCTCCTGACTGAGCTACACCCCTCCCCAAACTTTTGATAACAAGCTTTTATACCATATATCCAAAAACTACATAAAACTTACTATATGGCAAGCGGGGAGCCACAGAGAAGACAAAAATAGAAAACTGGGAGAAACTGGGAAATATCTGAAGGGATTTCTGGGCTCTGTGTCCCCAAAGGACCCTTGGACCCCCACACCCCACACCTTGCTTTCCCACAACGCACCGCCAGCACTGCACCTTCGCTCAGCACCAGGTAGCCAAGCTGGTCTGGGATTCGCTCAAGCCCTTGGGTCAGTGCGGAAGTCTGGTGGGTAAAGAGCAGGGGGTGAGACGCATGACAGCCTAGCAAACCCATCTCCCTCCTGGATATGAGCCTTCCGGACCCTCATAACGGCTCGTAACACTGAGTCTCCAGACCCTCATAACGGCTCGTAACACTGAGTCTCCATCCACGGTCACTACTGGACTCCTGAGCCCTTCCACTTGTCACGTAAGTGACCCAAGAGGCCTTCCTAGCCCCACAACCCCTCCGCACTGGCCCTTCTCACTCCAGTCCCCTTATGCCCCGCCCCTTGTGCTATCTAGACTACTCCCCAGCCGCACAACACCCGGCAGCTGAGCCTTCCTTCTCCAGCCCTCCCTGTCGCCTCCTTCCCATCCCTGTTTCCTTTCGGTCCCAGGGTGGACTGGAGGTGACAGTGGAATGCAAGCCATAAGGGGGCAACCGAAGCTCGGGGAACAGTGACGCCGAACCCAAGGCGTGCACGCCCGCGCATGCGTCCTCACTCACCATCGCAGCCGTAGGTGCAGGATAAGCAGTCTACCGGATAGGTAGCTTCCGGCTCCAGGCTGGAGTCAGGTGGTTTCACCAGCTGACTCTAGCCCGGCCCTTCGCTTGCGGATTGGATGGCGGGTATGTCATCATACTTTATCAACCACTGCGGAGGGCCGCTTTCCGAACACATTCGTGGATTGGTTGCATTTCCCCGCCCCTCAGGATTTGCCTGCGAGAGTGTGGGAAGAGTCCGAGAGTTATTGGGCTGGTGGGGCGGGGACGTACGAGCGTGCGCCACCCTCCTGCTCTGCAACAGGACTGTGCGCACGTGCACCGGTGGCTTCCAAGGAGAAAGAACAGTCCGGTGATGCAAGGGGAATTCCCCCGTTAGGTGTCACTGTTCAACCTGAAAAGAGAAACTAAGGTACTAATGTGAAAGACGATGGTTTACACGTGCAAAGCTGTTCACGTGTTAACTTTCTGCCTTGAGTATATGTGTAAGAGCGAATCGACCCAAATATGACTGTGAATGGATAAACCAAATTTGGTGTATACACACAGTAGTATATTATGATCAGTACAAGGGGATAATGTCCTGACACCAAGTGCAGCTTGAGAATCTCAAAAACAGGAGAAAGCAGGCCAGAGAGATGGCCACAGAGACTACTCAGCCTTCAGAGGCAGGTTGTGAGAGGACGGATACATAAGGCCACATATTATGTGGTTCCATCTATGTAAGACGCTTAGCTGTGACTGATGCCGAATGCTTAAAATCCTGGTGTAAATCCTGGGAAGCCAGAGGGCTGCGAGTTCAGGCCAGATTGGGCTGAATATCGAGTTCAGAGCCAGCCTGAGGCCTGAGCTACCTACCCAGATCCTGATTAAAACACTTACACTTCTGGCAAATCCAGAAAAACTGAAAGCAATTACTAGTTGGTAGTGGGGCAACAGAAAATAGGAAGTGTTTACTAATGAGGGGATAGGGGGACAGGGCATGTGATTTAAGCTTTTTGGAATTTATACTGAAGTCTGCATATCTTTGTAAATGTGCCAGAGTTACTAAGTTATACACTTTAAATTAGAAAATCTTAACACATGTGAATTATATCTCCCCCCCCCCTTTTTTTTTTCAATGCCAAGAAGCAAAGTCAAGGGCTTTATGCATACTGGGTAAGAGTCTACATCCCCAGCACTAATCATAGCTCAACAAAGAAAGTCCACCCCAAATCATCGTGTTTTAGGAGAAGCAGCTAATTAGAGAAAATGCATATCTTTAAAAATGAGGCAAGGCTGTAGCTGTAGATCTGAGTTTGAACACTTGCCTAGCATGCATAGGCCCCAAATTCAATCATCGTGACAAAAATTTTGAAGTAGGGTTGGCAAAGTGGCTCAGCAGGCAAAGGTGCTTGCTACCAACCCTATAACCCGAGTTTGATCCCTGGGTCCCACATTGTGAAAGTAAACAACCAGCTCCCACAAATAGTCCTTTGACTTACACATGTGAGCTATGGTACACATGGACGGACCACACACACACAAACACACACACATATGCACACGCACACACACACATACACACACACATATATATATATACACACATGCACACACATACGCACACACACACATATATATACACACACGCACACATACATATACACACACACATATATATATACAAACATATATATAGTAAATTAATAAAAATAGAAATAAAAAGCCAGGCAGTGGTGGCACATGACTTGAATCTCAATCACTTGGGAGGCAGAGGCAGGCAGATCTCTGAGTTCAAGGCCAGCCTAGTCAACAGAATGAGTTCCAGGACATCCAAGGCTACACAGAGAAGCCCTGTCTTGAAAAACAATCAAAATAAAAATATATATATATATAAAAGTGTAATTATAGTATACAATTTAAATTTAAGTAGGTGTGGTGATGCATATTTACAATCCCAAACCTGGAAGTGAAGTGGAGGGGACTTGAGTTAGAAGCTATTTTAAGCTAAATAATGAGATTATCTTGAAAGAATTTTAAATTGGAGGTTGTAAAGAGAAAGCTGTTCAAGGATGCTAAATATGCAAGGCCTTCCCAAGCCTTAGATACTCGGTGCTTAGGAACAACATGTTTGCTTGTTTTGTTTCTGAGGCAGAGCTTCATCTACCTTAGGCTGGCCTTTGAGCACTTGGCACTCCTGTTTCCACCTAAGTGCAGAGGTTACAACTGTGTGCCATCACTCACATGTTTATAAAAATAAATAAATAAAGAGAGAAGGAATGTGTTCTATGGATATGTGGTGAGGTGTGGGGGAAGGGGGTGTCTCAGCAGGCCCATGCTAAGGCATCCCTTCCCCGTAAGGGAACAGCCATGCAACTGTATAGTATAGAATAGAGTAGAGTTTATTCAGGGCATGGGGAGGGGAGTTAAGAGGGTAGTAGAGGCAGAGAAAGGCAGAGAGAGAGAAAGATAAAGTAGCAAAATAGAAGCCAGACATGAGGAAGGGGGAAGGAAGAGGGGATAGGGAACAAGAAGGGAAGAGCCCAAGAGAACAAGAGTAATTAAGACAGGGAAAAAAAAAAGAGTAAGAGAGGGAAGAGGGAGTAAGCAGCCCCTTTTATAGTGGGTCAGGCCTATCTGGCTATAGCCAGGTAACTGTGGGATGGAGGTTAGACAGAATGCTAACAGTCACTGCTGGCTAGGAGCAGCACTTATCTCCAATTTATTACTCAAGCATTTTCCACTCTATACACTCATCAAAAACTCTCATTCATAAGCCCATCATAGCACCCCCTTAACTTCCCTGTGATAGCTCCATGTTGCAGAGGGGAGAAGTGCCCAGGTAGAGCTTTGCATCCAGGAGTACAGCGGCCAGTGGCAGAGTTAATTGCCACTCTCAATGGTAGGATGCCAAGGCCGATGCTTTTTCCCTTGCTCTATGGACCAATTATACAGTTCTTTAAGACTACATTCACGCTTTTGGATTGCAGTTGACTAAAACATTCAAGAATCGTTGGTATTCGGTGATCAAGAAGGAAATGAGGGTCTAGAGAGATTGCTTGGTGGTTAGCATCATGTGCTGACATTCTAGAGGACCTGAGTTGGTTCCCAGTAACTGTGTCAGGTAGCTCACAAGCTCCAGCTCTAGGGGACCTGATGCCCTCTCTCTTTTGGCCTCTGTGAACATCTACATGTATATGTGAGCACATACATGTGCATGCAAGCAGTCATGCGTATGACTGTACACACACACACACACACACACACACACTTAAAATAAGTTTTCATTTAAAATAAGAGTGAATCATTTTAAAAAGGACATGAAGTCAGAAAGCAAAGTTTCCATTTCCTCTTAGATGCTGTGTAGACATGATATCACAGAAGCCATTAACAACACACAGGACACTGGTTCTCAACGACACACAGTCTGTGCAATATGTTTTTCATGGTCTTAAGGCGTTTATTATAGAAAAGAGAGAGAGAGAAAAAACGTAGAGATGTAGAGACCAGATGTGGAGAGAGGGGAAAGGAGGGGGAGAGAGGGAGCAAGAGGTGAGAGTAAAGACAAGGAATTAAGAGTAAGAGGTTGCTCTCTTGCTCTCTTACGCTCTTGCCTCTCTCTTGCCTCTCCTGTTCCCCCTCCCTTCCCATTCCGTTCCCCTGTCTCTCCACGTGGTCACGGCCAGCCTCCATTTCTCTGCTCCCTCCTTCTGCCTCTCTCTGCCTCTACTACTCTTTTTCTTTCTTTTTTTTTTTAATTAGATATTTTCTTTATTTAAATTTCAAATGTTCTCCCCTTTCCTGGTTTCCCCTCTGGAAAAAAACAAACCTTATTCCTTCCTCCCTCCCCCTGCTTACCAACTCACCTTCTCCCTCTTCCTGGCCCTGGCATTTCCCTACACTGGGGCATAGATCCATCACAGGACCACGGGCCTCTCCTCCCATTGATGACCAACTAGGCCATCTTCTGCTACATAGGCTGCTGGAGCCATGAGTCCACCATGTGTGCTCTTTGGTTGGTGGTTTAGTCCCTGGGAAGTCTGGAGGTACTGGTTAGTTCATATTGTTGTTCATCCTAAGGGGCTGCAAACCCTTCAGCTCCTTGGGTCCTTTCTCTAACTCCTTCATTGGGGACCCTGTGCTCAGTCCAATGGATGGCTGTGAGCCTCTTCTTCTGTATTAGTCGGGCACTGTCAGAGCCTCTCAGGAGACAGCTATATCAGGCTCCTGTCAGCCTGCACTTGCTGGCATCCACAATAGTGATTTGGTGATTGTATATGGGAAGGATCCCCAGGTGGGGCGGTCTCTGGATTCTCCTTCCTTCAGTCTCTGCTCCATACTTTGTATCCACACTTTGGTCATCCTTCTTCTGGAGTTTCCTATGATTTGTGAATTGTATCTTGAGTATTCTGAGCTTCTGGACTAATATCCACTTACCAGTGAGTGCATACCATGTATGTTCTTTTGTGATTGGGTTTCCTCACTCAGGATGATATTCTCCAGATCCATCCATTTCCCTAAGAATTTCATAAATTCATTGTTTTTAATAGCTAAGTAGTACTCCATTGTGTAAATGTACCACATTTTCTATATCCATTCCTCTGTTGAAGGACATCTGGGTTCTTTCCAGCTTCTGGATATTATAAATAAGGCTGCTATGAACATAGTGGAGCATGTGTCCTTATTACATGTTGGAGCATTTTCTGGGTATTGCTGGGTCCTCCAGTAGTACTATGTCCAATCTTCTGAGGAACAGCCAAACTGATTTCCAGAGTGGTTGTACCTGCTTGCAATCCTACCAGCAATGAAGGAGTGTTGCTCTTTCTCTACAACCTCAACAGCATCTGCTGTCACCTGAGTTTTTGATCTTAGCCATTCTGACTGGTGTGAGGTGGAATCTCAGGGTTGTTTTGCATTGCATTTCCCTGATGACTAAGGATGTTGAACATTTCTTTAGGTGCTTCTCAGCCATTCAGTATTCCTCTCTTGAGAATTCTTTGTTAAGCTCATTTCTAATAGGGTTATTTGGTTCTCTGGAGTCTAACTTCTTTAGTTCTTTGGATATATTGGATATTAGCTCTCTGTTGGATGTAAGATTGGTAAAGATCTTTTTCTAGTCTGTTGGTTGCCATTTTGTCCTATTCACAGTATCCTTACAAAAAGCTTTGCAATTTTATGAGGTCCCATTTGTCAATTCTTTTTGTTTTGTTTTGTTTTGTTTTGTTTTGTTTTGTTTTGTTTTGTTTTTGAGACAGGGTTTCTCTGTATAGCCCTGGCTGTCCTGGAACTCACTCTGTAGCCCAGGCTGGCCTCCAACTCAGAAATCCGCCTGCCTCTGCCTCCCAAGTGCTGGGATTAAAAGCGTGTGCCACCACTGACCTGCTCCATTTGTCAATTCTTGATCTTAGAGCATAAGCTATTGGTGTTCTCTTCGGGAAACTTTCCCTTGTGCCCATGTGCTTGAGGCTCTTCCCCACTTTCTTTGCTATTAGTTTCAGTGTACCTGGTTTTATGTGGAGGTCCTTGATCCACTTGGACTTAAGCTTTGTACAAGGAGATAGAAAAGGATCAATTTGCATTCTTCTACATGCTAACTGCCAATTGAGCCAGCACCATTTGTTGAAAATGCTGTCTTTTTTCCACTGGATGGTTTTAGCTCCTTTGTCAAAGATCAAGTGACCATAGATGTGTGGGTTCATTTCTGGGTCTTCAATTCTATTCCATTGATCTACCTGCTGTCACTGTACCAATAACATGAAGTTTTTGTCACAATTGCTCTATAGTACAGCTTGAGGTCAGGGATGGTGATTCTACCAGAAGTTCTTTTATTGTTGATAATAGTTTTCGCTATCCTAGTTTTTTTGTTATTCCAGATGAATTTGCAAATTGCTCTTTCGTTGTTTTTTTTTTTTTTTTTATTTCATTGTGGGTGGTTGTGAGCCACCATGTGGTTGCTGGGATTTGAACTCACGACCTTCGGAAGAGCAAATGGTGCCCTTACCTGCTGAGCCATCTCACCAGCCGCAAATTGCTCTTTCTAGCTCTGTGAAGAATTGAGTTGGAAGTTTGATGGAGATTGCATTGAATCTGTAGATTGCTTTCAGCAAGATGGCCATTTTTACTATATAAGTCCTTCCATGCAATAATTTAAATCACATTTAATTTTACCTCAAAACTTCCTCCTGACATTTTTATTAATTCAAGGCCTCATTGCAAGACCCTATTCATGAGTCAGTTCTCTTTCCTTTTGCAATGCCTGATCCATTCCTCGTGTAGACAGCCATCTTTCTGGTTTCACCACGAATGTCAATTGGGTATTTCCTGTATACCAAACACTCTCCTTAAGACCAGAGGGTCCAGCGGTAACTTTTCTCTGAGACAGGATCTCGTGTAAGCTTGACGGTGAGACTCCTGTAAGCAAACATATTCAAAACAACAATAAAAAAACAAAACCCAGAATGTTGATACTGGCCTTGGCAATAACCACAAGCAACAAAGCCCACAAATAAGTAGGATGTGGGCAACTAACTGTTGTTGTTAATGGGACTTAATTTAGAATCACCAAGGAGACGGGCAGAGGTTTCCCTGTGAGGATAGTCTTAGAGAGTCTTAGAGGGAAGACCCACTCTCCACGTGTGCAGCGCCATCTAGTGGACAGGATCTCAGACCGACTAAAAAGGAGACTGAGCTGAGCACCCGTGCTCATCCCTCCGTGCTTCCTGACTGTGGATGCCAGTGACCAGCTGCCTTGCACCCCCACTG
>JADRCD010122450.1:0-14232 GCA_019843815.1 Montemys delectorum
TTTTTTTTTTTTTTTTTTTTGGTTTTTGGGGTATTTTTTTGATATATTTTTTTATTTATAAAATTTTTTATTGGATATTTTCTTTATTTTCATTTCAAATGATATCCCCTTTCCTGGTTTCCCCTCAGGAAAAAACCCTCCCCCTGCTCACCAACTCAAGATCTCCTGCTTCCTGGCCCTGACATTCCCCTACATCAAGTAGCATTTTGTTTGTTTGTTTGTATTTTTCTTAACCTTCCTGCTTGCGAGACTGAGCTGCTGTCCTCACTTCAGGACCTACTACCTGTCTCCCAACCTCTTATTTTTTGATTTTAGGAAAACAAACAACCAAACCAAAATGAAACAAAACACTGGCAATCTACAGATTCAGAATCTAATTAATATGAAACAAAGAATTCTTTTGAAGGACTCCAGCCTGACCTAGCACAGTAAATGTGGCACCAGCATGTTTTGGTCTTTCCCCCCTTTTCCTCTCTTTTGCTAAAAACTAATAGATTGTATTCCTAAGGCTAGCCCCCAGGTTCCATTCCCTTATTTGGACACTGACTCATTCCTGAGACAAAACACCAAGGTCCAACAATTAAAATGTATTATCTGGCTAACATATCCAATCAGAACTTACCCACTCACCCTAACACAGACTCCCTGTATTTTTTTCTTAAAAACCTACTCCTGCAAACAAAAAAACAGACAAACAAAAAACAAACCAAACCAAACAAAAAAACCTGTTTGTGCCTTTGTCTGATTCAGAGGTAGTCTGTGACCCCTTGCTTGCCCCTCTGGGGAAATAAATCTCCTTTGTGCTGAAAATTTTGTTAGCAAATTTTAGGCCTTGGTCTGTATTATACAAATTATTTTTTACAGTCTTTAATATTTAGTTGTCTATATACCGTCTCCTTCCCTGATTTAAAAACATTTGATCCAGAACCACACTGACATTCTCCATTACAGGAGTCAGCTTTTGTACACCATCCTCTCCCTCTACCTCTCTCTCTCTCTCTCTCTCTCGCTCTCTCTCGCTCTCTCTCACTCTCTCTCGCTCTCTCTCTGTCTGTCTGTCTCTCTCTCATCTCATCTCTCTTTCATTCTTTCACTTACTCACTCACTCACTCATATATTAAGGAAAATTAAACTGTCATCTTTAAGATCACAGATGATTACTTCCTTGATGTATTATTTACTAATCAGCATAAAGTTCCATACTAACAATATGTGATTGCAGTATGCCTAGTCTGCAGAAAGCACTGACCGACAAATACCAATAATTAGAACTCTATTTTAAAAACACCTTTTGACAGACTGAAGTAATACTGTGGAATGTGTTATTTGAACCTCAAAATATTGGACAGGCACAAAATTAGACATAACATAACCATAGAAGGAATCTGATCAATGTGTTTAACTCTTGCTACACTGCTTCCTTCAGGAAACTCTAGATGGGATGGCACTAGTACTCACCAGCACTTTGTAGGATGTGGTATTTGCACTAGTCTTCCTGGTCAGAACACTTGCAAAGATTCTGGGAGGATGACCTCATCAGCCTTTACATCTTAGTGTAAACTTCATTCTGACTTGGTTCTCAGTAGGACTTAAAGGGGCAGGACACTAATCAGGAATCCTTTGAGGGTCAGAAGTAAAGTTTGAGGGGAGTCAAGATTGGCTGGTAGAATCCTTGGAGCACTCACTAAGATGTTCATGCTATAATGGAGGAAAAAGAAACAGTGAGAATGATCCCTCTAATTTTATTAATACTGGCCTAGATGATCCTGGAAATATATAATTTAGATAAAATTTAAGAAAGAAACAGACTTTCATGTTATTTCTTCAGTTGACCTGCAAAATTTGCTATTAGAGGAATGTTTTTCAAATAAATATGTTATCGCAATTTAACTTTATAGTCCTGAACTGTCTCGACTTGATAGTTTGTGAATTTATAACTTCTAGTTCTCACCTCTCTCTTCAGTCTCCCCATTTCTATGGATTCACCTCTCAAGCTTGTTTCCAAGCTGTTCAAGTGTAATTCAGCCTTTAAGCTGATACTGCCTGTACTGAGGCCTGGAGCACTTTAGCCATTTAATCCATCCCCTTTTTTCTTAATAGGCAGGCAAAGAGGCAAAGATGTTGACCCACTTTTAATAAGACCAGTTTGCAATTTATTTTGCTTTTGGTCTAAGAAATACAAAACTCTATGCTGGTGTGGAGTTCAGCATGACCAGGAAACCAAGCAGGTAAGCAGATGAATGAGCTTCTTATAATGGGTGTTGACTTCCCCAGCACTCCCTTCTCCCCACACCCTACCCATACCCTTTACCCCCATCCCCTGTTAGAGAAGTGGCTCTGGTGGAGAACAGAGGTGTATATATGTGGAATAGGAAAGAGTAGAGGGAGTGAAACTGCCACCAGGGTATAATATATGAGAGAAGAATAAATTAAAGAAGAAAAATTAAAAATCAACAACAAACAAGCAAACAAGAAACAGCTATTGGCTTACCTTCTGTTGGGTTTAATCATCTTAACCTTCCTAATGTTGAGACCTTTTAATATTATTCCTCATGTTGTGGTGACAACTCTACCATAAAATCATTTCCCTTGCTACATCATAACTGTGTTTTTGCTATTGCTATGAATTGTAATGTAAATATCTGTGTTTTCCAATGGTCTTAGATGATAATCTTAAATAAAGAGTGTCCCCTGGGGAGTACCCTTCTGCCCCTTTGCAACGATTGCTAGTGAAAGGGCTATGAGAATGGAAAACAGTAAATGTCAGAGCTTGAAAGGATCAAGTTTTTGACTTCTGAGCCCCATAGCTGTCTTGAAGTATGTGGGTTGATGGGCAAATGTGCCTCATGGCCAGATTGTTGACACTGTAAGTGATCAATTTCCAAAGTCTCTCTCTCTTGCCCCTGTGAGGTGAGTTCTAGGAAAAAATATCAAATTAAGTTTTAGAAACAGAACAAAATACAAGATACAGTCAAATGTGCTCCATGAGTTCCTGAGTTTGAGAGTCAGACAGCTTAGGGTCTAACCCTGCTTCCAAGTCTTATTTTCCTTTTGTTTAGCTTTTGCTATTTGAGATCTAAAGAAGATGATTTTACAGAATGATACAGACACAATTTTCTAATTCTATACCATATTACATTAGCTATTTTTGCCTATTAACTCTTACCAAAATTCCTGACAGAAAGTCTCAAAGGAGGAGTTGTGGGTTTTTACTGCCATTTGTTGTGTTTTGGTTTGGTTTTGGCTTACAGTTTCAAATGGTCCAGCCATGATTGTATAATCCCACACACTTGGACAGATTAGGAGATTAGTGAGAGCATGGGAAGTAGAAGACTGTGGAAATCCTGGTAGGATGTAACAGAATGAGTGTGAATACATGTAGGAGTTAGGGCAAGCTATAGCCCCACGAAAAAGCCCTGAGTAATCTAGACGGGCTCCACTTCTTAAAGAGTCACAATTTCCCAACAGCATCACCAGCTGATGTGAAGCTGTAAGCAAAATTTCACATTCAAATCATGACAAGTGGAAATAGTGGAAAGTTAAAGTCAAAGAAACATCAACTATGCCTAACTTCCTTAGGCCCCTTTTTACCCTAGAAGTACATTTATGTTCAAGAGACTAGAGACCCATAAGTCTTGCCTCCTCATCAGTAAAAAAAGTACGATGCTCAGCTTGAGCTCTAAGTAAATTGCACTGACTGAAAATGGAGAGCAAGCTGGGAAACAGCTGAAGAGTTAGGCTATAATGACCTCATCAGGGGGAGGCAGGATATGCTTTTGTATGTTCTGAACTCCAATGTTAGGATTGTGAGAGGATGTGAGGATGTTTAGGGAAAGTAGAAATGAATACAAACCTATCTTGGTCATCCTTCATAAAAAAGCAGTAGTTACACAATGTTCCTTAAGTTGATTTTAAACATGTCAAGACTGGCTTTTAATAAGTGTCTTTCCTCAATCCTCAGGATTACCTCGACAGTGACAGTACCTGGAAACAAGGGGTTGAATCTGGCCTACAGAATGGACTCAAGCAAGACACACTGGCTCAGATTCCAGGCTACAACCCCAAAGAAAAAAGCTACAACAACAGTGTGCCGGAGAAGACCACTTATTTCTAGGACAATACATGCGACTGATAATATCCTTACACACATACATGCATGTACTTCATGTCACTTCTTGTTGTAGCCTTGTGTACAGATTCTTGTCAGCAAAGAAGGATCTCCAATACCTATTTATACTTATTTATAGAAATGATGTGACTCAGGATGTTCTCTGGGAAGACCCAAATTCAGGTGAGAGAAATCAGTGGAGACCTGAAGTTCTTAATGCCACATGACCCAACAGGACTGAGTTTGATCACGATGAAAGGACTTAAAGTTTCTTTGATTCTTCTCAGATTAAAATTCTGGGTTTATTGTCTATTTGTTTGTAGGCTTTTGTTTTGTTTTGGTGTTGAGAACTAAGCACAGGTCCTTTCTCTTACAAAATATCTGCCTGACCACTTATCCTAGTCTACATTTTGAAGTTTTAATCATCAAAATATTGTGGTGAGTTACAGGACAAATGTAAAGGAGAATCTACACATTCAATGCTGCTCTGACAAGGCTTATAAAATAGGAATGACGTCATCTCATGTAGACATAACCATGCCTACCTTCTGGCCACAGCTAGAACACTTCTCTTAGTATCCTCATGCTGCTCCTCTTATGCATTCTGTTAGTCATTTCTTCTGTTGGAGCTATTATGACCAACCTTTAAGGGTAATTTTACTGAGTACAAGGGGAGGAAAATCAGTCTTCAGAGTGGGAGCAATCACCTATAAATATACTATTCACTTTGTATTGTTAAAGCAGTGTTTCTTAATTTCTGTCATTTAAAAATGATAAATTTGGAGCTTGAAAGATGGCTCAGTAGTTAGGAGAACTTGTTGCTCTTCCTGAGGACCTGTGTTCAATTCCCAGTACCTAAGTTGAGTAGCTTATAGCTGCCTATAATTGCAGCTCTCAAGGGAATCTGATGTCTTTTTGTGACCTTCATTGACATTCACACTCCTGGGCACATAACCCTACATAGATGCACACATTTACACATAATAAATAATTAAAACATTTTAAGTGGAAAAAGTCTGTGCTTATCCAGAAGTTAAGAGTCTAATCTACAAAGCTGAATAAAGGGGAAACCATGCTTTATTGAAAGCTGTGAGGTCGCACAGTATATTTTAAATGAACCCTGTAAAGAACATACCATTTACAGCAGAGATCACTAGCCACAGAGTCTTATAAATTATCCAAAGAACTCATCCAGGTCACATGAGCAAGCTTAAGTCACTCCATCAGATGCAAGCACTATATTAGTCTTAGTCTGGAGAATAACCTTAAAGTTCTGCAGCAGAACTCATACAAACTGAACCAATACGTCTTTATATAGAAGCAGAAGGAGATATGAAAAAAGAAACATTATACATACTTGGAACTGTGTTAATTGTGTGATGAAGTGGAAGAAAACTACCAAGTGCCCAGTCAACAGGCTTAGCAAGTACCATCACCTTCCCTTCCATCCCTTACTCTCAAAGGGCATCTCGGAATGGGGTTACAGGGCCACGTTTACTGTAAATGGATTGAATAGGGGGCTGTTTTGCCATAGAGTGTCCAGAGACTTCTCAATGCAGTGTGTGAGTGGTGAGTTTCTAGAAGTGGAAAGTATACTAAGCTCTATACTAGCCTTTGTGCTTTTTGTGCATAATTGCAGACTCTGGTGAGGATAAGAATATCTACTTCACTAAACTCCCTTAGATGATTGACAATCTCTTTGTCATTATTTGGACCAAAAAGTGTAGTTTCTTGGTTGGCGGAAGGTATCTGAATCAAATGGCTTAGACTCACACATGAGTTCTGACACAAATTATCTGGTCATTTGGAGGATAGACTTTTTAAAAGTTATAGTTTATTTTTCAATTGAAAGCAATAGAAACTACTTTTATTTAACGGAACTATTGTGTAGTGTGTGAAAAAAATGGTGTTCATTTTGACCAAAATTGTTTCACTGTTTCTCTTTGACATCAATGACTTAGCATGTGTTTTACTAGAGTGCTATGAAAAAAAAAATAGAACTGATGAGATAAACATAGTGACAAGTCAAAAATAATGTCCTGAATTACCAAGCACTGGATCTTGTGCTAGAATATCCATAAAATGTTATTAAAAGTTCCTACATTCCCTCAAATGGGATGGATCTTATATCCACAAGTTCATTACTAGAAACAACATGCTCTATTATGGTTTATTAAGCCTTACATTTGTAAGTTCTATCCTTAAGCAACATCCTAAGACAAGTTAGTAACTCAGTACACAGAAGCAAGGGTGAATCTTAAACAGAGGCAGGGGCACAGAGTTTGCTTTTGTTTAATTCAAACAGCATTTTCTGAGTAATTTTAGTATTTTGTGACCATAGTATTTCAACAAGAATAGTAAAGCCCACAAACTGTGATGCTTTCACATAGTATTTAAAAACAAGTATTAGCAAAATGTTTTACAATCTTCTCAGAACATCAGAAAATACACATATCATGCAAAGTATGAGTTTTCTGTCATCTGTTCTCTCAGTATAAGTTCAGATTTTTTTCCGGAATATTTCAGAAAAAATTCCAAATTTGTTTAGTGTCTGTTTGTGTATTTACAGATTCCATGTACTTCATAAGCAATTGTAGCTTTCAATTGATAGAAAAATCACTGCTGGGTTATTTCTATTTATAGTTCTTAGAAAGATTGAATGCTACAGTTTCAAACTCCTGAGCAAGTCAATAAAGATTCACAAACATGTGAATGACACTTAAAGGTGTACTTTTCCAATACAATATTTTGGGGGTTTGATGTATCAGAAGTCTTCAAATAGATTTATACTTATTAATATATAGCTACTTAATAGAAATATAACTGTTTAGTTTCGGACCCAGGGACAAGGGACTGAATGAAGTGCATATTTTACATACCAAAGCAGATCTGGTTCTCCAGGTTCTCCAGGTTCTCAGTCCCTACCTGGCCCTAACCCTGAACTTTCCAGCCCAGGGGCTGGGCTGCCATTCCCCTAGAGGCTCTTCCCTATATAATCCAGATATTTGGTCTCTCCTCTCTTTTCTTCTCCCTGTGCTCAGGTGTCCTGCCTCTCTCCCTCCCTCCCTTCCTCTGTCTACTACCACCTTTCCCCATGGTGACCTCCCTGGCCTTAATCCTTGGGGCCAGTGAACTCGCCCACCAGAGAGCAACTTCCCAATTAAACCTGTCTTTAATATAGTCGGTTTGAATTGGGTTATTTCACTGGCAGCCGAGAAATAACCTAGAAGATGGTGACAAAACCTGGGAGAAGTTGAGTCCCAGCCTGATGGCCTCTGTCTTTCCAGGCCACATGGGGAACACTTCTGACCCTCTATCCTCCACTGGATACATCGTTTCTTTGGACTCTTGTGAGTACCCATCCCCAGCGTTTGCCAGAAATCCCAACACTACTGAATTGTCATCCTGATTTGTCGTCTGAGATTTAACGAAGGATTTCTGAGGGGGTAGTAACCTCAGATAAGACATCTCAATATCAAAGGTTCCCCCCAAACCATGCATATAGAGAGAAGAGAAAAAGAGGAGGAAAGGGGGAAAGAGACGGGGGGGGGGGGGAAAAGGGGGGGGGGGGGGGTAAGAGATAGGGGAGAGGGAGAGGTACAAAATGTCAATCCCTTGTCCCAGATCTGAAACCAAACAATAAGCATTATTGGGAGTTTCAGGTTTTTTCGTGGCAAAAACCAAACCAAAACCAACCAACCAACCAATCAACCTACCAATCAACCAACCAACCAATCAAAGAAACTTCAACCTTATCTTATAGAAGAAAATATTCAATGATACTTCTGTTTATCAATTGGAAATCTCATGGGATATTTTTGTTTTAATAAAATTTACCAGACCTTTGCATTCAGGAATTCTGGGATACTTTTAAATCTGTTGTATTTTTTATATATAGCTACTTAATTTTGAAGAACGTCTTTAGAGGATGATGTATAATGAAGGTTTTTAAAATTATTTTTTTTTAAAATGAATTCAGATAAAAAAAAACCATTGAAATGACTTTTGTAATATTTCCTAGGAATGGGTGCAACATGACCTACTACTTTGAAAACCTTTCTGTAAACTTTAGAGACTAAGGTAGACCAGTCATCTAACCAGTAAACATGATAAAATAAGTTTGTATATACTTCACCATAGTATAGATAGTGTTTTGGATAAAGTATGTTGTGTTTGGTGTATTTGATCCTTAAGGAGCACATACAGAAACACAAATACACATGATCAAAAAAAGGTCTCATTTATTTTTGTGCTCAGAGATGAACTGAACTTCTTTGTGCTCTGGTTAGGAAAAAACAAGATATGTTCACCAGTGAAGCTAAAGAGGCACCTGCAGAGGAGCGGTCTTTTTATACAGAGGTCAGGTGTTCCCAGGTTGACTCTAATATCTCCAAAGCATAACTGCTACTAATATTTTGCAATTGGATTATTTTTTGTTCTGATCATTCAATTCCCTTGCTTCCCATTTAGATGAAGACACCAAGAAAAGCAGTGTCTATTCATATGAGATAGAATTGAGACTGTAAGACTTAGCATCTTGTATGTCTGGGTACTCACATCTCAATTGTGTTGGGGGTTGGTATTGTACCCTGTATATTCAAATGTTGGTTTCTGTGTCCAGAGATCTAGTTACAGTCCAGATGTTGGTGTATGGTTAAGCATCTCCACTCTCAATATTATGTAAAAATTGTTTTCCATCACCTGTGATTGGTTAAAAAAAGAACTTATCAGCCAATGGCTGGGCAGGAGAAGGCAGAGGTGAAAATTTAATCCTATACAGGAGGTCTCAAAGAGACCAGAGAGGGACAGAGAAGTAGGAGAATAAAGGAACATGTGCAGAGAATACGTGGAGGGATCAGGGGGATTTGCCACGAGATCTCCAGGAGAGAACAGCCAAGAGGACACATGTGGACCAGAGCAAGCCAGGGCAAGATGCAGATGCAGGTAAAGTACTATGTGGATCAGAAATAGGCAGCCTTAGAGGATTAGAATAGATCAGAATCTGCCTATCTTAGTACTGTTAGTTTGCTAATAAATATATTAGGTCTCCTTGTCAATTATTTGGAAGTTAAAATGGGCTAGAGTATGTAGAGAAACACCCTGTAGTTATTTGGGAGCAAAAGGGGCATGGCCCTCCCCCCAAATGCCATTACACAGTTGTGTTTCTGAGAGGTGTTCCAAATACAGCTCTCATGTTTTCTTTTCTAACTAGTAATTTAGGAATTTTGCTTTTTCAAAAACAAAGTGGATATAGATTTTGTTTTTTATATCCACATTTAAGTTGGAAAAATGGATTGAATAAGTCAGTACAGATCTAGGCTCTACCATTGTGCCTTGCCTTCTTTGGGAAAGAAAGACAGCAAAGTGTATGCTGACTGTCCACTGTAACTAAGGATTGCCACTTACAGAGTCAAGAAATGTAGGAACGACTTTATCAGGGAGAGCTGTCAGCTCACCAGTTACAAAGCAGTAAGTAAGTGGAGTTAAGAATCTACTATGCTACTATTCCCTAAAGATAGATCTAGGCAACAGCAGTTAATAGTACTGACTAGAAGACACTTTCAACCAACCTATATGTTTTCATCTTAACTTTTTTTATTAGCTATTTTCATTATTTACAAGACAAATGATATCTCCTTTCCTGGTTTCCCCCTCTGAAAAAAAAGAAAAAAAAAAAAAAGAAAAAAATGAAATAAAAAAATAAAACCTCCTGTTTCCTCTCCCCTCCCCCTGCTCACCAACCCACCCTCTCCCACTTCCTGACCCTGGCACTCCCCTACACTGGGGCATAGAACCTTCACAGGACCAAGGGCTTCTCCTTCCATTGATGACCGACTAGGCCATCCAATGCTACACATATGCTGCTGGAGCCATGAGTCCCACCATGTGTACTCTTTGGTTGGGTGAAACAAGGATGATCTTCAGAAAGAAAGCCACCAAATATAGTCACAACTATAACTCCAGATGAACCCCAAAAGCAAGCTTGTGAAAGGACAACATAAATCTCATTTGTTTCCATTTACAGATCAAAAAGGCCATAAGGCACCTACTCCTGGAACAGACCATAAGTCCCAGAAACAAGGTCAAAAAACCCCTGCCAAAGAACAGCCCCGGGGATAGGGACATGAATGGGAAAATATCTTATCCATCCTCAAGTTAAACAGTTCATGACATAGGAACACAAATCACTGACCACCTGGCACAAGCCAATCGGAAGCTGAACCCTGTCACCTCCCCAGAACTGCCATTGAGATTTTAGATTACCTAACACATTCTCTAAATATAGAAGAACTAACAGTAGCCAAACAAGGTTATACTAATGTTTATGCTTTAGCACCTACCAATTACATTAGAGATTATTTAATCCTTCTACTGGGTTGTCCTGGTTCCCTAAAAGAAGGCCTGTGCACTTTTGTCTGGCATCACCATTTTAGAGAATAGTAGACCTCCCCCCGCACCCCCTACTGTATTCTGGTTGTTTCTGCAGGATAACTGCTCTTTGTCTTTGCATACTATCTGGGTCTGGGGGTCTTCCCTAGCAATTTTCGGACCCTTATACTTGACTGGAAGAAATTTATCACTTTTGCACAAAGACAAAAGCCCAGGTTTTTTCCTACGAAAGTAGGAACCTGGACTGACCAATAGTTTAAACAAAACTCAATTAATCCTTTCATTAGCTTATGCAATATTGGCACATTTCATTTTGAACAAAAATGATTATAAGAAAACAGTTAACTTTCCAAATGAAACCAGGATTTTTGGTCTCCTCAAAAATATTCTCCTTAAAGCTCCAAAAATAGTGGGAATAAGGTTAGATGTTAGCACACTTACAGTGCTATTTGGAAGCCTTTGTGATTCTGTAATTTGGGGAAAATGAAGTACACATGTCTGATGATATTGGTTTTGTTTTTTGTTCTTTTACTTGCCCAAATAACCAATTAATCTATCCAGCCATTTCATTCTATAAACATAAATTTTCAAGTTAGACCATCATGTCTAAACCCCCAAATGGGTAAGATGATAATTCTTGTATACGAGATAAGAGTCTATCACAATAGCCTGTACTGCATTTGTGCTTGAATTCTGGTTCCATCCCAGGGAAATTGCGCTGGTTATTTCCACAGTGAATTTTCAAAACCTGGTCAAAACCTCATCTCCTTGGCTCATACCCTATGCTCTTTTGCAAGTTATGGCGGTCTGAATGAGAAGTGCCTCCCATAGGCTCATGTGTTTGACTCCTTAGGCCTCACTTGTAGTACTGTTTGTGAAGGTTATAGAATCTGTAGTAGGTGGCAGCTTCCTGGAGGATGCCAATCACTATGGGAAGGCTTTGAGGGGTTTTAGCTAGATTACATGTACTGTTCCTTCTCTTTGCTTCTTGTGACCAGATGAAACATAATCAGCTTCTTGCTTTTGGCTTACTATTATGCCTTCCTCACCATGAAGTATTTATTCCTGTGGAACCATAGATTAAAGTCTTTCTTTCTTAAAACAATATGTATTTTTAGGTTATGTATATGCTTTGCATACATTTATTTTTGCACACCACATGTGTGCCTGGTTCCACCAGAGGCTGGGTGAAAATATACTGGATCTCCTGGAAACGTAGTCACAGATGGTTGTAAGCCACGAAATGGGTGCTGGGGTCCTCTGAAAGAGCATCAGGTGCAGTATTCTTATCTGCTGAGCTATGTCATCAGACTCCCCCTGTTTGATTTTGAATTACTTGCTCTATGAGATTCTGATAGTGATTGGGAGAGTCAGAGCATGTGTGAAGAATCAAAGTGCTCGGGTGTAGTAGAAGTCTATTTAACCTCATATGATCTAGTCAAATTTATTTTCTCATCTGCTTCTAGCACACAAAGCATTAGTATTAATGTGATATCTCACCTGTAACTTATATGAAAATATTTATTTTATTCTTTTTTTTGTGATGTATGAGTGTTTACGCATGTTACCGTGCACTTCTGTGTTTGTGTGCATGTGTTGTATGTTTGTGTGCATGTGCATGCATGTGTGTATGTGTAGACTAGAAGTCAATGTCCAATATTTTCTATTGATTTCTTATCTTTTAAGACAGAGATTGTCACTAAGTCTGAAGCTCACAAATGAGCCACACTGGCTGGCCTCTTGCATCCTCCTATCTCTGGCTCCCTGGAGTTGGTGGTCACAGACATATTCTACCATAGTAGGCTTTTTTTTGTCAGGTTGATGCTCCATCCAGACTTTGGTTGTCATGCTTATAAGGCAAACACTTTACCCACTGAACCATCTTCCCAGTCCTGTGAACAACCTTAAGATAGGAGCATTATCCATCAAGAGACAGTCTGAATGTGTTAAGTTTCTCTAATAATAATAAATTATCATTTGATAGCTAAAGAATGTGCAATCTTTCACCCATTCAACAGATCCCAGTTCAATATTTAAAGAAAAAGCAGAATGAAATGTAATGTACAAATTATAGTAAAAATGATAATTTATTGAGTGAAAAAAGTTTCTATTCATTCCATTGTATAGTAGATTGTGCCAAGAATCATTTAGCATTCAAGTTGAATCTCATCATGCAGCCAGGCAGCAGTGGCTCACCTAAGAGTGCATACACAGACTCAGATGATTGAGAACTATTACAGTTAAGACTCAGAATGGTTTACACAACTTGTCAAGGCAGACTGCATGCACATATCCACTAGGTGTTAGCATAAAAAGACAAGTGAGAATACGAAAATATATGAGCAGCATTCACATCATACAGAATTCCTGAGAATAGTGTGTGCTATAAATCTTCGAGAAAGAATTTATATTCATATGAAAAACACGTATAAAACATTTCTCTCAACTTAAGTAGAGTGATCTAATAAAGCTAACATACTGTCAGGGGCTGTCTGTGTTTTGCTATCAGGGACGATGAAACAAAGTTTGATTGTCCTGCACTGTTTAAGAAAACAAATACACCAGATAATTTTTTTTTTTTGGTTCTGCTTTCTCCTATCCATCTCAACTATATGAGCGAAGATATTTTCTAAATTAATATACTACAACATTTATTAAAATATCTTCCTCTATTCATATCAATCAATATTATTTAAACCCCAGTGGTATATAGAAAACCCTAGAAAAAGAATTCTCAAGGAAAAGACAGTTATTGTCTGTCCTACTTGAAGATACATGTCTGTCTTGCATCCCTAACTTGGAAAAAGATGTAAATGTTAGGTAAAAAAAATATACTCAGGTATGTGGATACATTTAATTAATCAGGAAAAGGGAGCACAAATGCTCCAAAACAGAGGAGCTAAAAATCCCATTTAATAATTGGTTAAATCAGCCATTATATTTGTAGTAGAAGAGTCCCAGGAACAAGGATTTGTGTTGGGATTCACTTCATACTTCATTTTATTTACATTTATTTTATTTGTTTGTTTTGTGGTGCTGATACTCGAGCTTATGTGTTCCACATACCTGCTACACACACTACCACTGTGCTACATCCCCAGATCATGTGGAAGACTTTATTGTATCAGGCTGTATGCCTGGCTCAGAATCATAGGGACAATAGAGAAAGGAATATCCTTGGCAGAAACTATAAAACAACCATAATCAAGTAAACAAAGCTTTTTAAGTGTTAGGATTGGGCCAGTGTACTTCCAATAAGTGAAAAGTGTTTCCTTGATAGAGAATCACTAACATGTGTGCAAAGTAGTTTTATTTTTGTGTTTTGACTAATATAATTTTTACATTTTGTAAATATGTTTGTTTGGCTTAATTGAGCAAAACCAAACTGAACAAATAATAGAAATCATAACAATCATGTGTTTGTGTTCGCTGTGCATGTTTCTGTGTTCTCCGTGTGACTGTGTTCTGTGTTCTCTCTGTGTTTATGTGTTTTCTGTATGCATGTGTGTTTATGTGTCTGTGCATGTTTCTGTGTTCTCTGTGTGATTGTGTTCTGTGTTCTCTCTGTGTTTATGTATTTTCTGTATGTGTGTGTGTTTATGTGTTTGTGCATGTTTCTGTGTTCTCTGTGTGACTGCGTTCTCTATTCTCTCTGTGTTTCTGTGTTTTCTGTATGCGTGTGTGTTTGTGTGTTTGGTGTATGCGTGTGTGTTTCTGGTGTGTTTGGTGTATGC
>JADRCD010122451.1:382-28201 GCA_019843815.1 Montemys delectorum
AGAGAGAGAGAGAGAGAGAGAGAGAGAGAGAGAGAGAGAGAGAGAGAGAGAGAGAAAGGAAGGAAGGAAGGAAGGAAGGAAGGAAGGAAGGAAGAAAGAAAGAAAGATGGATGGACAGGAAAGAAGGATGGCTGGACAGGGGGAAAGAAAGAGAGAAAGAAAGAGAGGGAGAGAGAGAAAGAAAGAAAAAAGAAAGGAAGGAAGAAAGAAAGAAAGAAAGAAAGAAAGAAAGAAAGAAGGAAAGAAAGAGGAAGGAAGGAAGAAAGGAAGGAAGAAAGAAACAAAGAAGGAAACAGAGAAGAAAACAAAGAAAAAAACTGCAAAGAAAGCAAGCAAAAGCAGGACTGACTTTCTAGAGACTACAAAATTCATAGAAAAAGGAAGACTGGCAGGCATAACACAGGTAATGAA
This sequence comes from Montemys delectorum, assembly GCA_019843815.1. Classification (NCBI taxonomy): domain Eukaryota; kingdom Metazoa; phylum Chordata; class Mammalia; order Rodentia; family Muridae; genus Montemys; species Montemys delectorum. Next base: position 794 of record JADRCD010122451.1, read on the forward strand.
AGCAGTACACTATGTGGTCTATTGAAATTAATTACAGACAACAGGTACTGTGATGTTTGATGGACTTATCAATCCCACACTGCAGTGCTTCGTAACATTCCTAATGCTGTGATACTTTAATATTCTCCTCCTGTTGTGAGGACCAGCATAAGGAAAGTTATTGTCATTGCTACATCATAATTGTATTTTTGCTACTGATATGAATTGTAAAGCAAACATTGTGCTGTCCAGTCGTCTTAGATGACCCTTGTAAAGGAGATTGTGAACCACTAAATGAGAAATCCTGCAACTGAAAACTTCTTTACTCCTGACCTCAGTATCCTGAACAAACTGAAACATCACTTATTTACAATCCATGAGTTAATATCTCCTTATGGAAACTTTAAAGTTTGTGTTTATTTCTTATTTGCTCTTGTTTTTCTTTTATACAATCTCCCTCTCAAGAAATAACACATCCCACCAGTAATATTTAAAGATAAAAGCATAATAATTTTAAATATCAATTGTTTGTGCCTTACATTTCTTAGCATCATACTTGTATACTTCTGTTATGGTGCACAGTGAGTAATAACATTCCCTACTGACCCCAGATCCATCATCTATTTTGTTAGCAAATTTATGACCTCATTTGACATATTTACTTATCTATATATTTTCCTTTAATATGTCATAGTTTTCAAAACACCGTTGAGATAATTATTCACATATATTTGTCATGGAGTTCCTTATCATCATGTAATGATGCTGTGTATCTATGTCTCCCATTACTGAAGCATTCCCTCTGGAGGTAAGGAAGTTACAAGTTGCATAATCTCACAAGGAATGTATGTGAACCAGGAGTTGCTCCTAGAGGTTATATTAGCAGGAAACAATTGATATGGAAGAGGAAACTTTTCAGTGTAGCTGCCTGCAAATTGTGCAGCAGGTTCCAAGAATACAGCTTCTATGAATTTTCACCAATGTGGCAACTCTGATAGTTCTCAATAATGCTCATGTAAAGAACTGCAATAGGTTCTAGTTCACCAACCTGGGCTTGGCTGAAATTGTTTCTTCTGTGTTATCAGTACCACAGTGAAGGAGAAATTACACTTTCATAGCCCTTGTTACTCCTGAGAAATATCACACAGTACAAAGTAACTTTGTCTTTACTGCAGAAATATTCATAACACAACAAAATTTATTCTGTGAACTTCAGGTGCTTGTAAAACCATTAACCTATATCAAGGATTCAAAATTCCACGTGTTCTTATGACAGAAACCTTGATCTCTAGATGTAGTTTCAAGATTTCAGAAAAACAACAGCAAACACAAACATACAGTGTGGAGCTCCAGTTCCTAAATATTTTGTACTGAAAATGATAGATCATCTCTTACGTCATAGCACCAGACTATTACTTTTTTATTTCTTCTCCAGCAGTTTATTCAGCTTTAACAATCTGCAAGCTTCTCTTCCTCCCCTGGCCAGGCCATTCCAGATATACTATCCCCAAGCCAATCAGCACTGGGAGCGTACTGCTTCACTATTGGCCAATCACACCATTTCTGACACAGCCCCTTGCCAAAGAAGGAGTTGTTTATCATAGAGAGTGCTCGCTGTCAGGTTAGTGGAAGGTGGAAACTGGTGCCATTTTAAGGCGCAGCATGTTGCAGATCTCCACAGTTCTCCCTTTTTTATTTTGAAATAGAACAGGTGAGGGTAGTGGTCTGAATCTCTGTCAAGAGAATTGGGACATTGTAGCTTCATAGGCCTCCTCAGCCCAATCTACTCCATACCCAACTGGAGCTGATTTTCTCAGAGGCAGGTAACATTTGGAAGAAAAGGGGAAAGGGCAGCACCAACCCGCATAGATCAGACACACCCTCCTTGAGAGTGCTAACCGCTCACAGCATCTCTCAAGTGCAGTGCTCATGCCTCGCAACCTGAATGTGATGATTCATTTCTGTATGGCTGTCAACCAAGCTTGGGGGGACTGTCCCGCCTCCATGAAAGCAAAGGTTTGTACCATCATGGCAGTGCTGCACCCCATAGCGGCTCTAAGTTTGCAGATGCACCACAGCCCAACGAAAAAGGCAAGGAAAAGCATAACTGCCAGGGCCCCCAATCCCGCCCACTCCTTCAGATGATTCATAGCAGAAAGAATCCAGGAAGTCAATCCTGTGGCCATATTCACATCGACACTGGTGGAATTCACGGTGACGACAGACGTGCACAATTCTTGCATCAGATCATCAAATTTTGAGGACCAGCTACCTAAAAGATACTGGGAGAGCTGCCGAGACAAATTAGCGGCTCGAGTATAATTTTCCTACTGAATGTAGGTAATGCACAAACCAGGATATTTCCACTCACAGCGAAGCTATGCTAACTGCCAGAGTGTATCTATTTGTTCTTGCATCAGGTCAATCCGTTCATTGACTACCATTAACCCACCTTTAATTTGAGCATTCACGACAGCCTGGTTATCCAAGGCAAGTGGAACATTACCAGACAAATCATTAAGTGTTTGCGCTGTTTGCATAGTCTGGCTCAAGGCAATAGCAGAGGCAGTAGCTCCAACTGCAGCAACGGATATAGCAGTTATAATGGCTGCAGTAATGCCAAAATCCTTCTTAAATTTAATACACTCACCAACGTTATTATCATTTTTATATACCTTAAAACACAGGCTACCTCCCAAAAAAAAGCTTCTATTCTCCTTAATGCTGGCCACCTCTTCATCAAAAGGCAAAAAGGGTGAATCTAAGCTTTTATTAGTGGTAAAGAAGCGAGGAAAAACCTGTGCATCATACATAACTGGCATCGGTTTTGGAAATACCGACAGGATTCCCCATCTTGGTTCTGTCATTCCCAATGTCAGAAGCATCAGGCTCAGCAGGGCGACACTCAGAAGGATCCTCATGCTGGACTTTCCTCACAAGTCATTCTGGAACCCAAATTGGGTCCTGCTGATCCTGTGGAAAAACACAAACAGAGCCTCGTGACCATGTCAGCACGGGATCAGGCCCATGCCACGAGCCTGTCAGGATATCCTTCCATTTCACCATTCCTTTGGATGAGCTATGCAGATCATGATGCCTGTCCGCCACAAAGCGGCCAGTTGCATCCAAATTTAAAAAATTAAGAGTAAAAAGAGCTAGAGATATTCTCTTCATAGGGGTACGGCCGTGGCCTATTCCCCCTTTTTGTTTTAGCAGACATTCTTTTAATGTGCGATGTACACGCTCCACTATGCCCTGCCCTTGAGGGTTATAGGGCAGTCCATGGTTAAGTTGTATTTCTATTTGTTTGCAGAAGGAGACAAAATTTTGAGCCATATAGGCTGGTCCGTTATCTGTCTTCAGCTGCTGGAGTTTTCCCCCAAGCAGCCCAGGCTTCCAAGCAATGTCCTATGATATTGCGAGCATTCTCTCCAGTCAAAAGTGTAGCATGAATGATTCCTGAGCAGGTATCTACAGATACATGGACATATTTTAAAGCTCCAAAATCTGAAATATGTGTGACATCCATCTGCCAAAGTTTAAGTGGCATTAATCCCCTAAAATTTACTCCTAAACTGGGGGGATGCTGATGGATCACACATTGGGGACAATCCAAAACAACCTGTCGAGCATCCGCTCTAGACAGATGAAACTTCATTTGCGAAGTCTTAGAATTAACATGAAAGTATTGATGAAATTGTCTGGCTTGATCTAAAGAACTCAAAAGCACATACTCCAATCTAGTCCATTGATCCACTATATCATTTCCTTTACTTAATGGCCCAGGCAAACCTGTATGTGCTCTAATATGTTGAACATAAAATCCTGTCTTCCTTTGTAAAATTAAACCTTGTAATTCCTGCAACAAAGCACAGACAGTACTACTAACTTTTATTGGGCCTGCTATCTCTAAAACTTTTACTGCACTCACTACATAAGCTGAATCTGAAATCAAATTAAACGTGAATGGACATTGTTTAAACACTTCTACCACAATTTTTAACTCTACTATTTGAGGAGAACCCGGCTGATACTGACACAACACAGGCTCTTTATTTTCCACCATGTAAGCTCCACAACCCGTTTTTGAGCCATCGGTAAATATATTTGGAGCTCCCTTAAGGGGACATACAGAAGTGATCTTTGGAACATCACAGAATGTTCCTTAAAAAATATCAACAATGGATGTTTTGGATAATGATTATCAATTACTCCAGTGAATCCACACTGCAAAATAGCCCAATCATCTAAAATACCACTTAAGACTTTTACTTGTTGACTGGAATAGGGCACTATGAGTGTGCTTGGGGCAACTCCAAAAAAATTGCAAACATTGCTGAATGCCTGCTAAGGCTAAAGCAGTAACAGCAGTGGGATAATATTCAATGGACTTGGCTGGGGATACCTTTGGGTAGACCCACAGTAGTGGGCCTTCCTGCCACAACAATCCTGTTGGCTGGGAGAAGGTATGAAAAATGCACAGGGAAATAGGTTAAATCCTTTTCCCAGCATTTTAAAAAGGCACCCTGCCACTTCTCTTCTACTTTCTGTAAGGCCTTTCTACCTTCATCCGTCAATTTTCTGAGGGAATCTAAGGCTGAGTCTCTAATCAAAATATATATAGGGACTTTAATTCATAATTGGGCAATTTTAAATAACACCTGATCCAATTAATATCTCCAACAATTTCTAAAAATCATTTAAGGTATTCAAACTATCCTTTCTCAATTCAATTTCTGAGGAACGATTTTATTTTTATCTATTTTAGCTCCTAAATAATTGACTACCTCATCCTTTTGAGCCTTTTCAGGGGCAATAGACAATCCCTTCTTCTCTAATAATTTAATCAATTCTCCATAGGCCTTATCCAATACCTCCTCACTCTTGGCAGGTAATAAAATATCATCCATTTAATGCACGCAGTGAACAGCTGGGAACTTCTTTCTAAAAGGGGCAATAGCTGTGCCTACATAAAGCTGACACATAGTAAGACTATTTGCCATTCCTTGTGGTAAAACTACCCACTCATATCTCTGATCTGGTTCCTCATGATTGCATGAGGGCACTGTAAAGGCAAATCTTTCACTATCTTGCTGACACAATGGTATGGAAAAGAAACAATCCTTAATATCAATAGCAATTATGGGCCAATTGGCTGGCAATGCTGGGAACAACAGCAGCCCCCTTTGAACTGGTCCCATAATCTGCATTTGCTGATTTATTGTTCTCAAATCATGCAGCAAGCTCCATTTGCCAGATTTTTTCTTAATCACAAAGGTGGGTGTATTCCATGGAGAAACTGAAGGTTTTATATGTTTTAAGGACAACTGTCCTGCCACTAACTCCTTAGCAGCTTTTAATTTTTCAGAGGAAAGTGGCCACTGAGGAACCCACACTGGCTCCTCTGTTTTCCAAGTGATAGGAATACCTTCCTCAGCGGCCCCTAGGAAAAACCCAGGCCTTTTCTATTTGCCCTTGGCTGAGCTTGAACTGGGCTTCGGCATCCTTGTAAATACTTCCCTAACCCGAAGCCTGGAGCGTAGCCCATCTCTTGCATCATATGTTGGGCAGAATCAGAATACTCATTGCTCAGCTTAAACACTATGCCCTTCAATAAGTCCCTCCCCCAAAGGGAAATGGGTAGTTCCAGCACATAAGGCTGCATAAGTCCTGAATGCCCTCCTGATCTTGCCATTTCAACTGTCTTGCACTTACATCTGGGGTTTGTGCATATCCTAATCCTTGCAATGTTTGTGAAGAAGCTTGTACAGGCCAACCCGTGGGCCAATCCCTTTTTGCTATAATACTTCTATTCGCCTCAGTGTCCAAAAGGCCTAAAATTTTCTTTCCATCCACTTGCAACTCTAAGACGGGGCGCTGATCAAGATTCAAAGATAAAAAAGTTAGATCTGTGCCACTAGATCCAAAACCCTACTTTCCTCTCTCCTTCTCTCTGGCAGAGAAGCAATCATGTAGACTTGGTAATATAATTAGCTGAGCTATCTTGTCTCCAGGAGAAATAGTGGTTATCCCATGGGGAACCCACCATGATCTTGACCACTCCTGTATAATCAGGATCAATGACACCAGGATGTATGATTAATCCTCTCAAAGCAGAGGAAGATCTGCCCAAAAGTAAGACCACCGTACCAGACTCAAGGGGTCCCTTAAAATCTGTTTCTATTAATTGGACCCCCATTTGGGGTGTCAATACAAGCCTGATGGTGGAGCAGAGGTCCAGTCCTGCTGAACCTGAAGTGACTCTCCGTGATCCCTCAGATGACACAGGGATGGCCACATTTCCTGAGTCCCGGAGGTCTGGTCCTCCACTGCCCCATATATTTGCGGGCCCTGAGGATGGGGGCCCCACAGCCCATTTTTTGGCAGCACATCACCATAGCCTTGAGCTAAAGGCTGGCCATTAATGCCTTTCATTGAGCAGCACTCATTTGCCCAATGGTTGCCTTTTTTACATCTCGGGCACAGCCCTTGTTGTCTAGGGCGTTGGCTACTTCCTGTGTCCTCTGTGCCTTGGTTTCCACTTCCTCCTTTGTTTGGGCACTGTTGCTTGATATGTCCTGTTGTCTGCATTTAAAGCACACTCCAGAAGCACCCCCCTTTTTCTGTGTTAGTTGAAACATTGCGGCTGCTAAACCTGTGTTAGTCAAAGGTCCTCCAAGCTCTCTGCACACCTTCATCCATGCTTCTATTCCTCTATATTTATATGGGGTGATTGCTGCTCTACACTCTTTGCACATTGCTCATAGACTAGTTGTTTTATCAACAGCATTGCAGTATTGGGATCTCCAAAGATTCTGCTTGTGGCTTTACTAGTTGAGCTACGAAGTCTGAAAATGGCACCATGGGCCCCTGTAATATCTTTGTCAGATTTCCAGTAACTTCCCCTTTGTTAGGTAATGATTTCCAGGCCTGTATGGCAATCTTATTCACTTGTTCAAAAACTTGCATTGGATACCCTGTTTGCTGATTGGCAAATCTCCCCTGACCTAACAGCATATCTCTATCCCAAGCAGCGTTGCCATTCCTCTGGTTGGTTACTGCCTGCTCTGTGACAAACTTGAGCAAAAATGTTCTCCAATCCAGATATTGTCCTGGGCTCAAGCATGCATGAGCCAATCCATTCCAATCACTAGGGGTCATGCAATGTCTACTCAATGCCTCCACTTGAGCTAAAGTGAAAGAGGCAGTAATACCATAGGTTCTGACTGATTCTGCTAAGGACTTTATGACCTTGAAATCTAGAGGCTCCTCAAATCTGTTGCCCTGCGCATCCTGAATGACTGGATAAGCTAGTTGAAGCTCAGTTCTAACCTGCGTCCACACCCCTGGACAGAAGGAACATCCAGAACACAATAGCGATGCCGGGCAACTGTCCCCTTCCCTTTTTTCTCCTTTTTGCAAATTACAGTCTTTGCTAATCCTTCTATCAAGGCATACAGGTCCTCATCAGAGCTGGACAGGTCGGAACTCCCCAAGCCCTTGAGGCTCGGATAGAGCGGATCCCTCTTTTCTTTTCTTTTTTCACTCTCTGCCTTTTCAGACCTTTCCTCTTGTAGCATCTCTAAAACTGTTTGACCATCCTCCATCGCTTTAACGCATTTCTGACCTTCCAAACAGCTCCTCACTAATTTCCAGACTGGTCTCACTCCTCCATTCAGGGTTCCCTGCTCCCAAGCAAAGTCCAAATCTCGATCGAGCTTGTCCCATCAAGGAACCGTGAGGCTGCCAGACACTGCAAACCACGGGGCGGCAGTATCACAATCCTCCAGAAATCTTTCTAAGGTGGACTTCTCGATCTTTAGATAAAAGCAGCTCCTGAAGAGCCAAAAAAATTGGGTGCGACTGAGAAGCGCCATGGAAAACTGTTTTCTATATACTTTTACTTTCGGTTCGCTGCACTGCGAACTTGCTCATTGCGGCTTCTGCGGACCTTCCCGCTCTCTCTTTGTCTACAGAGAAGAGCACAATTAGCCGCCCTCTCCCTCGGACTTTATTGTCCCCTCTTACCTGGGGAACTTACCAGCGTGCTGCCCTGACTGCAGAAGTTCTGAGTCTTGAGAAGTTTCCCCGTGCGGGCCACCACTAATGTTGCGCCCACCCTCAACCAGCAAGGATGACAAAACACTCTCTCAGACTCTTCGCCAGCAGTTTATTCAGGAACCTTTAACAGTCTGCAACCTTCTCTAGACTATTACTTCTTATTCAACTGTAAAACAGACAAATATTGTCATATGTTGCATCTTAGGTACTAGGAAAAGTTAAGACTTCCGTGTAATAATGTAATGTAGCCGAGTTTGGCTCATCAACTGCATTACCTTATTGTCTCTAAACAAACAATGTAAGCAAGGAAACTTATTTTTTTTTTCATGTTATTTTCAGTGGCCCACTGGAAGTTCATAGGAATTTCAGAAAAACAGATCTTGGAGTGGTAAGAAGAGAAGACTTGCTGTTCCTGATAGCTTTCAGTAGGCTGACCAAGAGAACTAGTGAAAGAAATAACTAAAACCTAGAGTTGGAAAAGAAAAGTAAAACTTAAGTTCAAAATTATAGTATATGGACATAAAGCAAAGCAAACCAACAAATGATTAAATATAAAGTGAAAACTGCCCCTCCTAGTTTAGTTCACTGAAATGGCTCAAATGAAATCAGATCATATATGGAAGACTTGTGTAATGAAAGAGAGGCAGGCATTTTTGGCTGAGTAATATTGATGACTGGGAGCAACAACACAAATGCACCCCTCTTAACTAAGAACATAGCTGATAAGGAGAGCCCTGTCCAACACCAGCACCACAGGGTGATGAACAGTGCGCCTGCGTCTGGCCAGCACTCCTTACAGCATCAGAGGCTGCAAAGTATTTTGACACTATGGCTGTGATGTATAGATTCCAGCAAAATATTCCAAAAGTGATTTTTCTAAACTAGCAAGCAGATAACAACAAAATCATCTACACAGCTCAGCCATAAGTGCTACAACATACCCAGAAAAACACCCACCATGATGAATTCCATGGACAAAAGGAGGAAAAATTATTGTTATCACAAATATTAGAGGTGCGACATGTTTAGGAGGCAGAGAAGCAGCCTCTCATGTACAATACTGAGGGTGTGGGCCATGCAGAGTCCCTGGGCTTGGAATCCTTGGAAATTATTGATACTTCTGCTATTCTGTGTTAATATAGCTCTATAATAATTCTATCATCTATCTATATCTATATCTATACACTTGTTACAGATATGTGATAACAAGAGTAAAATATATTTTAGTAACATTATACAAGTAATGAAATCAATTATTACAACCATACAGTCATTCAAAACACTTATTCACCCTTTATCTAGTATATATTATACAATGTATACTATAATAGCTAATAGATAATAGATAAAAGATAATATATATAATAGATGTATATTTATATGCATAATATATAACATTTTATATAACATATATGTATGCATACATATGTCTATCATATGTATAATATAGTGTTTATATATGTATATATAATATATAAACAGTTTATTTATATAAATGTATAGAATTTAAAATCTCATCTTTACTCACTGTTATTATATTTATAATTATACTCATTACCTCATTAAATTTCTCATTACCTCATTTCTTTGTATGAATGACATTTTGACAGGATACATAAATAGCTTGTCAGCTCATAAGTTCATTTTTCATCCTCAGCACCACCATAGTGCCCACTGTATTATTCAATGTCTACTTCTAGTCACTGTAGTTTCTTAATGTAGGTTTTCATCGTCAAATTTAATTAATTTCTTCACTCACTCATGCTTTTCCCAGCAGTCCTGATTGATGGTACTGCCTGTGTAGTTCCTGAGGTAAACCTGAAGCTCCATAGGATCCACATTTGGTGAGCTGCTTCTCAGTGTTGTCATAATCTCACCTTAGCTATTGCTGTTTGTAAGGACAACTAAAAGACAGTTCTATCTTGCTGGGAATGGAAAGTAGAATTCAAAAAGTTAAGAAACCTGCTGAAATTAAATGCCAATAGGAGCAAAAGTGAAACTCAAACTCCTGTCTGAACCTGACTTCATGTCTACTTTCTGCTTAAAGAGAAGAAGCACCAGATGCCAGAGGATTCGCCCAGAGGCCAGGCTGTTTTACAGGAGGTCTGTGGTGACTATGCGACTCCTGTTTATAACACTTAACTCCTCATGGCTTAGCAAGAGATTTATTTAAAGCAAAAAGATTCAAGTCAATAGCAAACACAAATTCAGAATTTCCTATTGTTAATAACTGACTTATGTAAAATAGTTTATAAAATGAAGTTCCTTGTTAAGGAATACATTGCAAATAAAATTATTCTTAGAGAATAATATTAAAAAAACTGAATAATATCACTGCCAAAAGAAGAGCATTTAGTCACAATGCCAACTCATGTTACTTCTACTTTGACATCTATTATCTACCAATCATCTGTTTGTTATCTGTTTTTCTATCAATCTTATCTATTATTAATTTAATCAATATTCTCTATCTATCTATCTATCTATCTATCTATCTATCTATCTATCTTATACTTACACACATGTCATACTAGTTTATACTTAAGATCATCTGTTAAGGGGAAAAGACACAGCAAAGAGGGCTGTGTTTGCTGTAGAATCAACTACAGTTCTAAACATCACATCCTGTACATTTATGACTAAATTAAATGGATAACAAACTGAACACAAGCCAGATTTATCTAGTTGAAAGTTTCAGATAAACCTGCATCAAATTAAAATTGGTATTCTGCTTTTCTCTCATTGTTAAGGAACAGGACCAGACTTAGGAGTGATTCAGTGACCACCAGACACTGTGACTTTGATTAAGCATATAGGTAATTTAGGTAATATCTTATTTACTTTATGCAACCATCATCAGATTAAAAGCAAGTGATAAAAATGGATATCAAAAATAGGAACAAAGATATATAAAGTTTGTTTGCAATAGAGTAATTTAGAAGCAAGAAAGCCATTTTGTTTCTTCTTTTATCCCTATGCTTTATTAACAATAGAAAAGAAATGGAATAAACCTAGTCTTCATTCAGTTAGTTATCCATTATGATTATATATACTTGTAAGTATTTTAGTTTGTACTTCATATTAGGAAATAGAAGTCATAAATTCTTGATGAGAATTTTTTCACTTGTTTTTGACTAGATAAATGGAGACATGTATGCAGATGCACATGCAGAAAAGTAATCAAGAGAAGCTACGTGTTAAAGGAGGAGAAAGGACTGAATGCAAATAATTGATATGATTTTGGAAAGAAGATATAAATATAATTGCTTCTCTAGTTTCATTTCTGTTATTTTTTCTTATAGGTGGTACATATGTGTATAAATGTATTCAATACTGGAAGGAAAAATCCAATGAGAACCTTCATAGCTTCCATTTGGATAATAATTCTTACTCTTCACTAATTTGTGTAGATTTGGGGTATGATCAATTTTAGTGTGTGATATTTTTATTTATTTTAAGGGTTGTTTTTAAAGTGAAGTTATATTTTAAAAGAGAAGCTAGATTGTAGAGATGCAAGAACAGGTCAGAATTGGGGCGTGAAGTTTAATAATGCTGACCACATAACTGACAATGGAGAAGGTCATGCTGGTTCCTAGCAGCAGTGAGCAGCAGGGGGCTCTGAGAACTATTGACTCTTATTTAGAAAGGACATGTGAGGAGGTTTCCATGGAGGTTGCCATTGATATGAAGAACAACTAGAAAAGAGCATCTAAGATTTAAGAGGGCTATGGCAAGAAGTCTACTTATTTCAAACATAAACAGACTTATAAATAATTCACAGTAGCACTTGAGGGATAGAAGCTGTAGCACCACAGACATCAGACATTACCTGCTTGAAGCATTTTGATGGTTATGATTTGGAGATAGAATGCCTGTAGTTTTGACAGCAGTCCTAAAGGCAGATGCACAGAGAAGAAGAGAAGAAAAACCATCAGTCCTGGGGTTAGAAGAGATGAAAACAACCATACAGACTTAGGATATTTTGAATTTTAATTGTAGAAGAATATCTGTACTGTTTAATGATGAATTTAATGTTAAGGAGTCAAACCTAAGAGGCACTTGGGGTTTGACATTCAATAAATAAGATAATTCTCAAACATTGGAATTGATGGTGCTTATTTGATGACTGAAAGCATGAAGCGACTATTATAATTTATTAAGGTGACCTAGGTTTCAAGAAGAGAATCTGAGAACAAATCCCTACAGAAGAACTTCATTAGGAGAATTATAGTATCATGTGTACAGGCAGGCATGATGGGACCCTGAGGAGGGTGAGACTCCCTCAGTTCTCTTCATTTCCGAGGAAATAGGCGAAGATGTTTGTTCTCATGGCTGCTAGAGCAGAAAGGTAGCTTCCTTGTGGTGACCTAGCCTATGTGCTACAAGCCAAGATGATATCTGTAAAGACTCTGTATAACCCAAGACCACCTTGTATCTGGGTAGTAGGAAGACAGGAAGACCTACATCCATAGGGGGATTCAACTCTTCTTAAAAAATCCTTCAAGTTCACAAAATGTACTGCTTACCAGATCTCTGAGGAGAGCTGCAAGGAGTGTTCCTCTGATTTCTGAGAAAAGAACAGGCCATAAGGGGATTGTTGCCCAACAAAATAGACTCAGGTTATTCTAGTAGGAAGGACACAAGAACTGGAGGTGTCAAGGGAAGAAAGTGTGGGAATAGTTTTGAAATTAGAATAAGATGTTTCAATCTGCAATGTCTGAGAAAGTGCAAAATTCATTTACTTTTCTACCCAACAGTTTACATGTCTAGAATGCTGTTACAAAGGTTTTTTGATCAGTCACTTCATTGAGCATTCAAGATACCTGCTTATAAATGTTAATATTTGATTAACCAATTGTTTATTGGAACAGGAGCCCCTGTAGTACAGGGTGACATAATGAGCAGTTCAGGATGCTACAGGATTTCTGCCCCTTTTGCCTCCACATCTGCATGCTAAGATTGAGAGATACAGGTCAGAACTTTGCACATGTTAAGCAAGTACTCTGTCAACTGAGCTACAGCACTAATACTCATTACTGCACTTATAAGAGCAATATGCTTCAACTAAGAAAATTGGGACACCATGAATACAAAGTTATACTAAGTCTTCTAATGAGGGCTTGTGCGCATGAATAAGAAAAAGAGAGAAGAAGAGAGATGAAGGCACCAAGAATTAACTACTGGGTCAAGTTTTATCTCAGAGATTAAAATAAATCTGTGCATCAAGTAGATCTCAAATTATGCATTGGTTAATGTACCATCTAACACAGTCAAGTAGAATATGACTTTACACAGTTTAATCTCTCATAATAAAATAATGACCCCAAGCACATGTTCTTTAACCTTTCAGGCCCTAAAAGTTCAGGGATAGTGATATCAAATCTCTAAAGGGAAGTGAGAAATTGTGCTTAATATAGCATAATGATTGTCCCAGGCTGGTGATTTGTATGAAAACCTTCTCAGACACTATAATATGTCCTTACAAATGGAAAAAAATCACATTTTTTAACCATAAAACATAAATGAATTACCAAGAGGCCATTTGAGCTTCAGACTGAGCAACCTTTCAATGACCCTTCTATTCATACTTTGAGTTACTTTTCTGAACTCTGTAATAGGGTAAAAGGCTAGAGCCTGTGGCCCAGAGAGCTATGCCTGCAGCAGAGAGAGAAGCTGTGTCTGAGACAGGTCAGCTTCTGAGGTAATCAGTAAGTTGTGTTTAAGGAAGGGTGCATATCAGTGATTTTGCTGCCCAGCAAACTTACCCATGTGTACCACAAATCCAAGTCAATGTTCAGTTAGAATGTAATAGGTATTAGGTGTGTGAAATCAAGCCACACACAAAACACAATTACAGGCTTTTCTGTAAATCTACCTTTGTGCTAGAGAAAACAAGTAACATAAAGTTTCTTGATTTGTTCATAATTCTTTCCTAATTATTGAAATTGTTCTAGTAGTTAGGGAATCTGATTTATGGTATTCAGTATACTTACTGCAACTTGAGTTCACATAACAGTGTTTTGGATATACATGCATGTATAGTATGCATGTCCATATGTATGTCCCATGTGTCGGCACACTTGTGAAAATGTGTAGGGAGGCCTCAGATTGACATGGGTTAACTTCCTTGATTAAGCTTTATCTTATAATTTCAGGTCACTGAATTGACCAGTTTAGCCAGCTAGTAGCTCCTAAATTTCTATCTTCACTTCTGGGAGAGGATTATAGTCAGATACCACACCCAAGACACTGTCCTTAATTTACTAGAAAAACTTAATTATTTCTGTATTCATATTCCCTTTCCATCACAGTGTACTCTTCAGATTTATCTCTGCATATCGTATATCAGGAAATGATTCCTATCAGTAAGTACTTAGTTTTCTTTTACAATAGAATGCAGTAACTGCATTGCTCATGTGGAATTCAGTCATTTTCTTGGAGTTGTGTTTTGCAACTTGAGATTCTAAAGTTCAAAATGAAAGAGAATAGACAATCTTCAAGTAATTTCTTCAATTATTTCTTCTCATATGCTCTTGTCTGTAGTGAATTGGACTGATGCTGCTTGTATTTTTAATGCTAGTACTGGTTACTCAAGACCTGGTTGCACCAGAGACAAGAATCACCACATAGATCCAACTGCTACTGTGACCTTGCCCCCAAATTATTTCTGATAGGTAAATAAAGATGCTAACAGCCAAGAGCTGGGCAGAAGACACCTAAATGAGGTTGAGGATTCCTGGGCTGGAGGTCAGCTGTGAACCATGGCAGGGATAGAAGAAGGTGAGTGGAGGAGAAAGTGCCATGGATTAGGTGAGTCATGAAAATGGGACCCTGAGAGCTGGCCAACTGAAGTTCAGAACAGCCTAGATGAAATATATTACGTAATAACTGCAGGTTTTCAATAGGAAAGTATATTCTAGTAGCATAGAGTATAGATATCTACCCAGTTCTTGTACTGTATAAGGCTTATTATAAATAATAAAAGTGTGTGTCTTTTATCTAACAATTGAATGATAAAGGCAGAGTAGAATCCCTAGGTTGGGATTAAAAGTTTCTACAACTCTTGTCAGTTTTTGTTTTCCTAGCTTGGTATGTATTTCACCATGATTCATGTAATTGTGGAGAAGTTCCCAAACTAGTAAACAAGCAAATGTGCATAAAATATACTATGCATTCTGAATTGTTGGAAAGGTTTAACATAGCAACCTTTTGTAGATATGGGGAACTCTTCAGTTCATTTTGTGTTCTGATATAGGGTCGCTTACAGACCAGGAGGACTATAAAATTACTAAGTAGAATCTGGCCTTAAACTCCTAATCCTCTTGCCCTGCCTTCCAATTGCTGGGCTTTTAGGCTTATACCACCATACCTACCAGCACTTGGGAGGCAGAGGCAGGTGGATTTCTGCATTCGAGGCCAGCCTGTTCTACAGAGTGAGTTCCAGCACAGCCAGGGCTATACAGAGAAACCCCATCTTAGAAAACAAACAAACAAACAAACAAACAAACAAAAAACACAAAAAACAAACAAAAAACCTAAAAATATTTGGCAATTAAAATTATCAGAATTATAGGCAAAGAAAACTTGGATTCTATCAGGAAGCTCATGTATAAGCACGTGTAGGGCTCACTTGAGAAACAATGATAGCTTAGGAAAAGTTTGTGCTTGTGACAGTAGATCAAGATGTCCAGCTTATCTGAAAAGTTTCACCCATATGTTTCCTTTGACATTTCCTGGGTTGTTCACCTGTGTCAGAAATCCTTGGTATAAGGAAAATTACAGATTTGAAAAAACAAACTTGCAGTGTCAAGGCTCTATAGAACAGGACCTCTATTTTCTGCCCCACTGGTTCTAATCCTGCAGTGTTATACCTACTGGAGACTCCACCTTCTTTGGCAGTGCCTACTTGATGTGGCATGATGAGTTTAATTAGCTTATTTTTTAATTTAATTTATATCTGTACAATTTATGGGAACACTAGAAATAAATATTACTTGTCCCTGCCTTATTCTTGCACCATTTTGTAAACATCTATTATTTACCATAACATGTGAGTGATTTCAAGATCATCATGGAGATAAATACAGCTTCTTTCACATACTGGTTATTTAAATATAAGCTGTTATAATGCAGTGCAATAAAAATTTCCTTTTAGATGAAAATGATTATCTTTCCCATTTTGGTTTGGTTTTTGGACCTATGTTTTTCAAAATCATCTTGAATTCCAGATCTTCTTGTTCTAGTTGTCCAAGTGTTGGCATTACAAGTGGGTACCATTATGCCTACCTAGGAATTCCTGTTAAACATGCAGTGTATCAAATTAGTGAGAGCCTTAGCACCAAAAAACTGTAACCTGAAATTCTGTCATGGGTTGGAATCCAGGATCAGGTCTTTAGAGTCACAGAGACAATGAGATGATGGGCGTGATGGCAGTCTATTTGCATGTCTGTCATTGTGCTGAGGTTTGATTATAGCTGTAGTATCTAAGCTTACGACTGTGCTCCTTGGCAGAACTTGATTGCTTAGCGGCTTGCAGCAGTGTTCTTCAATGATCTGCCATACAGACCTCTTTCTCTGGCTTTTCCAACCTTACGTTTTCTATTCCTAGTGGGAAGAGATCGAGGCACAGTGCCATTTAAAAGTCAATACTTTTGCCATATATTACTGTATATACACAACTTCAGTACATTATAGGAAGGGACTATATAATGAATAATCAACACCCTGGCATCGGCTTCCACCACATGTGCTCTGGTACATGATAACAAGTGTCATTATCAGATGCAACATAAGCCCATTCTATGCCAGTACCTAGGAGTCTGTGACTAAGTGTGGCTTACACCACAGAAGGAGGGTTTGGTTTTGCTTATAGTTTAAGTAGATGCAGTCCATCTTGGTTTCAGAGGTGTGAGTTGGCTAGCCACAAGGCATCTAATCATGAAGCAGAGAAAGATGAATGGAGGTTCTCAGCTTACTTCTTCCTTCTAGCTCTGTCTAGTACCACTGTCCTCCAGAGAATGGACACACATTCAGGGTGCATTTTTTTTCCTCCGTTTAACTTTTCTGGAAATATATTGAAAGAAAGATATAACTAAGGCACATTTCCATGGTGATTTTAAATCCAGTTAACTTGACAGTTGACATTAAATTATTATAGAAGATGATCAGTTTTATTGGTCTGTGACAATTCTGAATTATATTTAGCAACAATTATGAAATTATATTTAGTGACAATTAATTACTTATTATAGGCTGAAGATAATGTTTAATATTTGTTCGCTAAGTCCTTAGGCATATCTGCATAGTACTATGATGGTCTACTTTAAAAGTCTCTAACACCGTAAGAAAAGATGCTACAATCATATAGCCTGATATAACAATGAACATTTTTGTTTTCAGAATTATAGGAAAATCATTTTTACCTCAAAATTCAGTGGCTGAATTCTTTTGTAAATGGACATGATGTGATTATAGATGTGGAACTGGATATGAAAGTGATAGTAAATGCCTTCCCCCACTGCTCTCAGTCATGTACCACTAGCTTTCTTCATCTTCAAATATTTTTGCATCTTCAGGGTTAGCCCACATATAGCCATGATTGGTTGTTTCTCTTTCACAGGTTTGCTACTTGTTATTTTATTCTCTCAGTCTTTATCCATCTGTCATCATATTTTCAAACAATGACTCCTTGATAGGCCCCTATCCTCCCATATCATAGCACTTTGAACTCTGCACTATCAATGATCTGAGATTTAGTCTTGGATCCCAGTAGGAAGTCCATTCCTCAACACTCATACACAAATAAGATTAGAGAGTACTATGGGCCATGTGCCTTTCTAATTACAGACACATATGAAGACTTCATTATTTGTTGGCATTTCAGTGATCCGAAGTGTGTGACACTACTTATAGCATTATCCCCAAGTTCAAAATCAGCCTGCTGTAATATGCTTTTTAGAAGACATCTGTTCTGCACAGCTGCTCTGAAAATTAATCTATGTATGACAAGCCTTTCTTGCTCAGGGCAATGCCAACATAGTTTTGTTTTTTCCTTTCCCATGTTGAATGAATGGACAGAGGGTTTCAGTGACAGATTCATCAAATCAAGTAGTTATAGACATACACTAAGAGCCAAATGCATTAGAATTTTTCATTTTTCCCACTTTTAAAGGAACAGTGAAGTCATTAATTGAATTTCTCTTGCCTATGGATGTTCATTGTTGGTTAAGGATGAAAGAATAACTTTCTCATTGCTATGAAAAAGTGCACAAAAAACACAACCTTAAGGAAGGAACATTATTTCCTCATAGTTTGAAGGTATAATCCAGCATGGAGGAAAGAAGTTACCATGGCTAGCAGGGGTGTGAAGCAGCTAGTCACATGGCACCTGCAATCAGAAAACAGAAAGAGAAGAATTCTGGTACTCAGCTTTAAATGACATCATGCACATTTCAGATTGATTGTCTTACTTCAAGTAAGCTAACCTACAATTTCACTTATATACATGCCCAGTGGCTTGTCTTCTATTTTACTCTATATTCTTTCAAGTTGATAGTCAATATTAATCATCTGAACTAGTGACTAGACTAAAAATTTCAGATATTGCATTAGAAACATGCAGTCATTTTATGAGTTTTTCAGAGTAACCTAAAAAATAAAAAAAAATATTTTAAGTTAGTTGTCTTTGAATAGACAAACTCTTAAACTTGGCTGTTCAGAAAAAAAATTGTGTTATTAAAGTAGGTAATCTGTCCTTCATGCAGATACTCTGATGATGATATATTTAATTCTATGAGCAAGAGTAAAAGGTAGGACAATGCACAGAGCATTTCTGCTGCATTGACTTAAATGAAGACAAATATTCTCTTCAGGAATCATTACATGTTCTTTTGCTTCTGCATTGAATGTATCCACTATCTAATCGAAAATCCCTCATTCTGTTCTGGCTATTTACATTTTGGCAATGAATTTTAATGGATTCTTATGACTTGCTAAATCATAAAATGAACTCTGACATAATAAAAACATTTTTCTCTACACTTTAATTCACATGGTGGTACCATGTATCACCAAAATCTGTCTAGCAGATGGGCGTTACAAGTCTCTCAAAAGGCAAAGAGAAAGATGATTGTGAGCTCCACATTCCTGAACAGGAAACTTGAGGGAAGGAAAGTAGCAGCTGGAGAGCTTACCTCAGTGTTGCAAGCAGAAGACAGAACGCTCTGACCATGTTCTTTATATTAGGGTACAAATGGTTAGTTCACAGAAATTTAGCATTTGCCTGGAAACTTTTCTAAAACACAGTAAAATTGTTTTCTGACTCAAAGGAAAAACAATGTATAAGTTGTAACTTATTTAATTGCTATGTATTTTACTGTTGAAATACTTATGACAAGAGAATTCTGTAGATATAAAGGTCTCAGTTTATGCTTTATTGGAGCTGGTTCTCCATCCCTTTTAAAACAATAAATTCATGAAATTATTAGGAAATGGATGGATCTGGAGGCTATCATCCTGAGTGAGGTAACCCAGTCACAAAAGAACAAATGTTTGCTCTCACTGATAAGTGAATATTAGCCCAGAAACTTGGAAATACCCAAGATACAATCCACAAACCACAAGAAACTCAAGAAGAAAAAAGACCAAAGGGTGGATACTTCGATCCTTCTTAGAAGGAGGAACAAAATACCCATGGAAGGAGTTGCAGTATGGAGCAGAGACTGAAGAAAGGACAATCCAGGGACTGTTCTACCTGGGAATCCTTCCCATATTCAATTACCAAACCTAGACACTATTGTGGATGCCAACAAGTGCTAGCTGACAAGAGCCTGATATAGCTGTCTCCTGAGAGGCTCAGCCAGTACCTGACTAATACAGAAGTAGAGGCTCACAACCATCCATTGAACTGAGCACAGGGTCCCCATTGAAGGAGCTAGAGAAAAGACCCAAGGAGCTGAAGGGGTTTGCAGCCCTTTAGGACGAACAACAATATGAGCTAACTAGTACCCTCAGAGCTCCCAGGGACTAAACCATCAACCAAAGAGTACATATGGTGGGTCTAATGGCTCCAGCAGCATATGTATAGTAGAGGATGGCCTAGTTGGTCATCAATGGGAGGAGAGGCCTTTGGACCTGTGAAGGTTCTATGCTCCACTGTAGGGGAATTCCAGGGCCAGTGAGCAGGAGAGTGTGGGTTGGTGAGCAGGGGAAGAGGGGAGGGAACAGGTTTGGTTTTTTGGTTTTTTGGTTTTGTTTTTTGATGGGAAACCTGGAAAGGAGATATCATTTAAAATGTAAATAAATGTTGTTCCAAAAGCAGGGGGCCTGTTGGAGGTGGCCCACCAGTAACTCTCTCTCTCTCCTTCTCTCTGGAGGCAGAGGGCCTGCTGTTGAGGCCCAGGTCTCTCTCTTTCTCCCCCGGGGTGGACCTCTTTGCTGCACAGTGCCTTAATTAAAAAGGAGGCAATGTATAAATGAGTTATTTTATTGTAGAAAAGATAGAATATGCTGGTTAATTAAAGAAAAGTAAAGGAGAGGAGAGAGAGAGAGAGAGAGAGAGAGAGAGAGAGAGAGAGAGAGAGAGAAAGCCAGAGAAGAGAACAAAGAGCAGAAAGGAGACAGAGAGCAAGAGAGCAAGAGAGAGAGGTGAAGAGTAAGAGAGTGAGGAGGTAAGAGAACAAGAGAGTAAGGAGGGGGCAAAGTGCCCCTTTTATTATATGGGGCATGGCATACCTGGCTTATGGTCAGATGACTGGGTGTAAGGTCCTCCTAGAATGCTGGGAGCTTGAGGCATTATCTGTCTGATAGAGCACACATCTCCTGCAGGGGCAGCTATGAGTAGTTTGGGCTGAAATCTGAGCCATCATCTCAGGAGATATCACGGAACGGCTACTGTCCCTAGTGAACAAATTTACTTTGTGGCTGCTCTACTGGACTCTGGCTGCCAGAACTGCCCACTGCCCCACATATAAAGAAAATATCTAATAAAAAAGAAAGTAAATATACTAAAACAATCTTTATTAAATTATTTTATTTATTTGAATTCCAAGTGTTGCCCCTGTTCCTGATGCCTCTTCTCCAATTTCTTCACCAACCCCTACCTCTGACAGGGTGATAGACCACCCTGCCAAGCTTACCCCCGCCAGCATCCTTCTTTCCTGGTGCATCAAGTGTCCAAAGGATTAAGCATATCCTCTCCCACTGGGGCCATACAAGGAAGTCTTCTGCTACACATGTACCTGGGGTGACAGGGTCACAACCCAGACCCTGTATGCTCCTTTGTTATTGGCTTTGTCTCTGTGAACTCTGATGGATCTGGGTTAATTCACACTATTGTTCTTCCTGTGGGATTGCAATCCCCTTCAGCTCCTTCAGTTCATTCTTTAACTTTGCCATATTGGTCCCTAATCTCAATCCAGTGTAAGTATCTTAATTTGTATCAGTCAATTGCTGTAGAGCCTCTCCTAGGATAGTCATGGTCATGCCAAGCTCCTTTCTGTACTCACAATATGGTCTCAGAAATAGTGTCAGGATTTGGTTTGCACACATGGGATGGATCCCAAGTTGGACCGTCAATGTGTAGCCTTCTCTTTCCTTTTCTGTTCTGTTTTGGTTTCTGCATTTTCTTTAAACAGGAACAATATTATGCTAAAAATTTTGAAGATAGGTAGGTGGCTCCCTCCCTCAATTGGGGGCCATGTCTATCTACTGGAACCTCATAATGCCTACTCCTCTCAATATTCCTGTATTCAATGGTACTGAATGCATCTGATCTAATAGAAGAACTATGCCATGCTTGTGTATTTTTTGACTCTGGGCTCTGAAAATTCTCCCTTTCACCATTTATAAGTTCTTCATAATTGTTGATGGATTTATCCCAACTGAGGTAAGCCTGGGTGACAGTGTGTGATATAGTTATGTCTAGCATTGCTATCTCCTCAAGACTTTCACTAGAACAAACACACCAGAGTAAGAAATATTACCAGATAAACTATGGCTGTAATGGATGGAGGTGAGAACATCCAGAGAAGTGAGTACAGAGAAGATGATTTTTCTTATTGCTTAAATCCTTTCAAAATATTTTAGGAGGTTATGTAAGTTCTAGGAAGATGACCCAAGAGTTAATAGCTCTTACTGCTTTAAGTCCAGTTCGTAGTACTCATGTTGGGTAGCACATAACCACTCATACCTCTAGCTTCATGAGATCTGACAGTTTTTCTGCCCTCTGTGGGGTACCTGCACATATGTGCTTGCTTATGTACACACATAGAGGTATAGATTCATACATAGCAGAAAAAAATTCTAAATGTAATAATGATATATTGTCAATGTTGACCTATGTATTAAAATGTGTAACTGAAAGTAAATTAGTCATGTGACAGAATAAATAGAAATTACCTCTTTCCAAGTACCTGTGTCTCCATGGGGCACTATTGTAACATTCAACAGTTGGTTCCCTCTCCAAAGATGTAATCAGTGTCCTCAAGGTATTTCAACACTGCTGCATTTGAAAAAGTTTGTTTCCTTGTAGCCACTGGTAGTCTAAATGAAAATTCCTACTGTCTTTCAAGCCTCCTCTGATGTCATTGAACCTATTGCTAGTCACACTTACAGTGCTGCTGTGCCTGAATTCATCATTCCATACAGTCTCTTGGAATATTTTTCTTGTTTTACCAAAATAATCCTCAATACTTATTCATATAAAGTTAATGAAACTTAAGCATCATGTTTTTGTATTTTTTTAATATTTGTATTTGCTACAATGATTTAGGCATTATGCTTTGTATATACCAATTACATATGTAACACACACACATATATATGCACATATATATATGTATATATATACATATATATTCAAATGAGTACACTATAGCAGTAAGCACAATAAGTCTATTTCAGTAAAATATTTCATATTGTACTGGATGAGTCATTGTTTTAATATAGTTAGGTATTTATGAAACTATGCACAAACTAGAATAAACTAGAAGTAAAGGCAAGTAGCTAGTGCAGTTTTAAACATAATACCATACTAACTATTAGCTCCTTTCATAGATTGAAAAACATAATGAGCATGGAGGTAAGAAAAAATTCCAAAGTCACCAATTTAGTAAATTGTTAGCTGAGACATTAAATTCCAGTCAATTGAAATCCAGAATTCATGTTCTTAACATAAGTTAATGTGAAACATGCTCTATTTTCACTTTATTTACTCAATTACACTATTTACTTTTTAGAACGTTATCAAATGAGAGTTCTGAAGAATCTTCATCACAAGCCTATAGATGTTCATTGTGCTAAGCTAGACAGGCAGGGCAACCAGAATAATCTTTTAAAGTTTTATCAGGAGTTGAAATCAATTTCTAGTAGCCACATCAAATGGCTCAGTACTGAGAAATCACACAAACTGATGACAGAATATAGTGTAAGAACCGAGTCAAAATTATAGTAGTGTGGAAGAAATGAAAAGGAAGGAGAGTGAAGGGGGAGAGAGAGACAGAGAGAGAGAGAGAGAGAGAGAGAGAGAGAGAGAGAGAGAGAGAGAATGAGAGAGAGAGTATTGAGATCAATTCCAAGGGCTGGAATGAAGAGCCAGTAGCACAGAGCTGGTCAGGAATGAAAACCATGCAACCTCAAAATGATCCAACACTTTCACTATTGAATATATTTTTTCCCACTTATGAGCCTCCATAAGTGAAACATCCATGAGAAAGTTAGTATTAGCAGTATAATTTTTACATATTCTTTCATAACCTATGTCCATTATCTGCTATCTACCATTCCTTGTCATTTAAAATTTAGACTTTGTTATTCTTTGCCTACATGTTATACTTACATGCATGTACATTTGTTCACATATATACATATATTATTTTAGTTGGCTTATGCATATGGGAGAGATTATGTGTTTTATTTTCTTTCTTCCTGAGACTATGTGATGTCACTTAATATTTATTACATATTCTAATTCCACCCATTATTCACGGAAATTTTGTGGTTAAAGATTTCTTTATAGTTTCAAAATGTTCCAACACACACACACACATGCGCGCACACACACACACACACACACACACACACACATACACACACACATCTTCATCTTTTGTTTTTCCCTTTATCGTATTGATAATATTACTCTTTATGTTAATTTTGTTGTCTTCAATCATACATAGATTTATGAACATAATGGGTGTCCCATTGTAATTGACTGCTAAAGTTCCTCATGTCAGTGCTTGGGATATGAACATAGGTGTAGTTCCCAAAAAGGATGTTCTGTGTGGAAATTGCAGACATTCTAAGTTACAGCAGTACCAATTTTCATTTCCAAATAACACAGCCTCCGCTTACAGCCCTACAAAATTTTCTTTTAGTTTTTATTTTAGTAACATCAATGCCAACAGCTATAAAGGGATATATCAGATTGTGTTTGCATCACATTTATGATTAGAAATGAACTGTTTTATAATACTCATTGAGTGGCACCTTTGGGAGGACACTACTCAGCCTCTTTTCAATTTCTTTCTTCTTAAACTTTGGCCAATTGCTATTTGGCTAAGGAGCCTAAAGAGCCTCTCACATTTTGATATTAACCATTATCTTATACTTGGCTGATAAATGCTTTCTTTTATTTGATTTCTCAAAGTATTTCAGATGTTGCAATTTATAAGTAAGAAAATACAGGTCTCCATTTAAACACCATATAAAAAAGGTAAATTCTTAGGAAATGGGCTTTCTTTTAAGCATTGTGTTTGTAAAGTGAAATTACTATATTTTAAAATCTAAGACAGAATCAACTTGAAATAAGCCCTTTAAATCACATAAGAAATAGGAATGGTTACTTTTGTATTATGCCAATTTTTCCTCTTTATTCATTACATTATACAGTATCTGGGTGATTGATAGATACATGGTAGATAGATAGATAAATGATAGTAGATATATGATAGATATGATATTAATAGGTGATAGATAATAGATAGATGATAGATAGATAGATACACAGATAGATACATAGATAAATACATAGACAGGTAGATGATGGGATAGATTGCTATAAAGTATTTTTCAGCCTGTAATTTTATGTATATTACTCATACGTAGAAAATTATTGAATATTTTAATAATTTCTTATATTTTCCTAAAGGTGTAATATGATGAGAATTTAGCACAATCTATGAATAACCAAGGAGAAAGAATTTTCAAGGACTTTTACAGATATTCTCCCTAACAGTGGTAGAGGTTGATCAATAATGAAATTATTTAACTTCTATGAGTGTTACGCCTACTATGAGATTTCTGGCTCCACTGCTTGGAGATACTCAGAACAAATAACTTCTATTACTATCTCTGTAATAAGGTCTGGATTAAATATAAACTAGATGGAATTTCAAAATGGCCACTTAATGGCACCCTAGATCCAGCTATTTTAAGGGATCTTAATACATACTGCCAGCGAACTGGTAAATGGAAGGAAGTTCCCTATGTCCAAGCATTCATCAATCTCCGTTCCAATCCCTCTTTGTGCTCTTCTTGTTCCCCAACTCAACTTCTCTTAGCCATGAAATCTACACAACCTCCTCTAGATGATGCTACGATGCTAGATCCAGCTAATGAACCATCCCCCTTTCACCACAGGCCTGTCTCCACACTGCTGAAAGCCCAAACTGCTACCTCAGTTTCTCCTCCTCACCAGGATGCTCCAGAGCCTGCTAGCCCTGCCTCTCCTGAGCCCTCCCCTTCTTCTATGCCAGCTGTGGGCCACTCTAAATGCCCCACATTGGCAGCTACCTTACTAACAAATTACTTCCTGAGGAATGCAAAGGAGTCTGGGAAGAGGCAAGAGCACATGCAAATGGACTCCACCAAACAGACAACACATACCTAATTGGCTCTGAACCAGGATCCCCGGTAAAATTACAATCCTGCAGGTGGTATTTTAGCCAGGAACAGGTTCATTACTTGCCTTCTGGCTGGTCTTAGAAAGGTGGACTTAAAGCCAGTAAACTGGAGAGGGGACCCCTAACTGCACAGGCAAAAGTCTTAGCGCTGGCCTTCAAAGTGTACCATGGAAGAGATGTAAAGTCTGCAAACAAAAATACCATATGCTGGCAAAGGCTGTCCAACCAGTCTCAACCACTACCCCAGGCTCATGGTCTCCTAAGACACGGAGACCATCAGGTACCTACTACAAGTGTGGTCAAAAAGGTCATTGGGCAAAATCCTGCCCCAACTTCCACAAGCCAAGAGGGTCATGCCCTAGGTGCCATCAAGAGGGACATTGGGCTGTTGATTGCCCTCATGTTTCGCAGAACAAAGGGACATCACTTCCAGATAACCCTCCAACTGATCTCCTAGGCTTAGCTATGGCAGACCGAGGAGGCCAGAGCTCCCTTGACCTGACCACTGCCATCACTAGCAGGGAGCCCCAGGTAAATATCGTGGTATGTAGGCAGTCCATCTCCTTCCTCTTAGACACTAGAGCCACCTACTCAGTCCTAATAGAGTTTTGGGGACCCACTTCTCCTTCTAATTCTCCTATTGTTGGGATAGGAGGACAACCGTACTTCCCTCTCCAGACCCCACCATTGCATTTTTAGGGGTGTACCTTTTACCCATTCCTTTTTGGTAGTACCAACATGTCCTGTCCTCTTATTGGGAAGGGGTCTTCTAGCTAGGCTGGGAGCTTCTATTTCCTTTGCTCCTCACATTCGCCTAAACCCAGACTCTCCAGCAGTTCCTCTGCTTCTTCTCCTAGCCAGGCAACTACTAACACTACCATGTTATTTCCTTTACCACCTTCTCAGGTAGATCCCGGAGTCGGGGATGTCCAGAACCCCTCTGCTGCTAAACATCATTCTCCTGTTGTCATCCAATTACTGGACTCTACCAGGTACATAATCCAAGCTCAATATCCTCTCTCTCTCCAGAGCCTCAGGGGATGTAAGCCTATCATTTCTGACCTCTTGAGAAAAAAACCTCCTTCGTCCCACCTCTTCTCCCTTTAACACTTCTACCCCTGGCCCTTTTCAGATTACAAGCTCTCCCAAAGCGACCTCTCCTCATCTCTCCCTTTAAACTCATGTATAGACATCCAGTTCTAAACCCTGGTGTCTCACCTAAATGCTCTCCACTCCCAGACCATCTACTTACCCCATTACTTTGCCACAAAATAATGTGTTCGGAGCAGTGTTCGCATCAGAAAGTACAGCACACTAGGCCCAAACAGTTCCACGTGTAAGAGGTTTAATTGAGAGGGTGAGAAGGGGAAGTGGTGTGGAAAGAGAGGAGTGGGAGAGAGAGAAAGATGGAGGAATGTTCCATATATATATATATATATATATATATATATATATATATATATATATA
>JADRCD010122460.1:0-21434 GCA_019843815.1 Montemys delectorum
TGTTTGTGTTTTCCTGCAATTCCTTAAGGGATTTTGGGTTTGCTCTTTAAAGGCTTCTATTTGTTTACTTGTGATCTCCTGTAATTCTTTATGGGATCTTTTTTGTTTCCTCTTTAAGGGCTTGTACCTCTTTATCTGTTTTCTCCTGTATTTCTTTAAGAGAGTTATTCATGTCCTTCTTAAGTTCCTCTATCAGCATTGTGAGATATGTTTTTAGATCCAAATCTTGCTTTTCTGGTGTTTTGGGATATCCAAGGCTTGCTGGGGTGGGAGTACTAGGTTCCAGTGAAGCTAAGCAGTCTTGGTTTCTGTTGGTAGAATTCTTGCGTTTGCCTTTCATCATCTCTTGGTCTCTAGTGTTAGAAGTTCTTGGTGTCTCTGACTAGAGCTTGACCTGTCCTTGCCGCCCTGCAACTCCCCTTCGACTCCTGAGTCCTTTGCCTCCCAGCTGGTCCCGCCTTAGAAAGGCACCAGAGAGAAAATGGCAGATCTCACCTGAGTCCTCGGGCTGAAGCCTGCCCTGGACAAAGGCCCTCCGCTAGCAGGGAGGGGGCAGAGATGGTCGCTGATGCTGCTCTGTCACTCGGAAGCTGAGAGGATCCTATCCCTGCAGTCCTGCGACTCCCCTTCAATTCCTGAGGCCTATACCTCCCGGCTGGTCCCGCCTGATTCCTGGGGCTGAAGCCCACCCTGGACCCAGGCCCCTTTTTTTCGGTTTTGTTTTGTTTTGTTTTTTTTATTTTTAATGACAAATACTAGAGAATTCTAAGGGCTAATGGACTCCTCTATATGCGGAGCCTCCAGCTGTTCCAGGATTAGCTGTTCTAGTGCCTGAAGTTGTCCTTTTGTCATAGATTATTAATCAATCCAAATGGGTTGGTCAGTTAAACACCTTACTGGTAAGGCTTTTGGTGTTTTATCATCAGTGTGTCCTTGATGTAAAGCTGAATTATCAGACCCTGCTGTGTCTTGTTTATGGAAAGCCTGGACAGTCTGTAACTGTCTTTGATGACATCCCTTAACTAATGAGCAGCCTGAGACTGAAGGGATATTAATTTGTGTTTTCCCCTGTTGTAACAGATCTCTTCCCCATAAGTTTATGGCTACATTAGCCATGTATGGGCTAATTTCCCTATCTGACCCTCAGGTCCTCTACATTTAAGTCACCTGGTGCTTTGCTTTATTAGGAGTAAAGTCCCAACTCCTTGAAAATGGATGTCTACTTAGTGAAGTGGCCAATCTGAAGGCCAAGATTTTGAATAGATAATGGGGACATCAGCTCTACTATTGACCATTCGTTCAAATTTTAATATTGCTTAATGATATTCTAAGCTTGGGCCTTTGATCCTCTATAAAAGTTTGCCAAAATATTTGGTTTTGGCCCCCTTTTACATTTTTTGAATTGTGTGTAAAATGTGCCCCAGCCTTATCTGGTTTCACAACATCTGCTTTCAGAGCAGTGATGTTTAATTGTTTTGTGGAAGAGAAATCTCCCTCTCTGGCACTGGAGCTGTCAAGAGCCCATCTCCCAACACCCCCACCCCCCACCCCCAGCAGTTTCTTAGAAAAGTGTTGCCCCATTTGTCTGTTGTTGCTTTACATTCTAATACTAAATTCAGTCTTTGCCACATCTTTTACATATTCCAGGAGACATGGGCTCCCTTTGGGGATTAATTTGGTTTTCTCTGCAGTTTATTTTGAAATGATCCTGCTCACCACAATTAAGATATCTGAAATTTTGGGTTGTTTCAAAGCCTCTAGTAGCAGCTTCTTTAATTAAGGTCATATCAGGTGAACCAGTTCTAACATCAACTGTATTATCTAGTCCACTCGTCTATTGATCCTGCCCTTGCCCTCAATGGACTGATTACTTCCTTGCATTCAACATTCAAGTTTTTGAAAGGTAAGGACTCAATTATTACCTTTCTTGCTGATAGATCCTATATACTTCTCTCCACGGCAGAAGCCAACCATTGCAGAAAGTCAAGGCATGCTTCCTTTGCACCTTGCATGACCTGAGAAAACAGTTCAAATCTTTTCCCTGAATCTGCAACTTTGTCCCAGGCATTCACCGCTGCAAAGTAACACAGGGTCAAGGTTCCTTCATCATAGGCAGCCTGCACTGCTATCTCTGCATACTGACCTTCACCAGGCAGCTGATCTTTGGAATCATCTCTACCCCTGGCTCTGTTTTGTTGGGCTATCTCCTTTGCTTCTTCTCTCCACCATAAAAACCATTGTGTGATGCAGGTCCTAGTATTGCTTTGGCCATATCCTTCCAGTCTTGGGGGATTATCCTATTTTTAGTAGCCCAAGAAGTCATGATTTGTTTTACAAAGGGTGAATGCATTCCAAAATTAGTGGTTAAATTTTCTCAGTCCTAAGACATCTATGGGTTGCCATTAGAATTCCTGATAATCCTGTGGATGATCATGATATGGTCTTCTTTGTTGTCGACTAACTGAATAAACTAAAGTTTGTTTTCTAACAACCTTTGGTTGGCTATTTCTAATTTTATCTTCCGTCTCTAGCTGAGTATTTTCCTTAATTGATATTTTAAATTCCTCCTTTTCTATAAGTTCCTGTACTTTCTCTGTTCACGGTTTTGCTTCCACATTTTTTCTTTATAATTTTGATATTCTATTTAATTTTGATTGATTAATTTTAAAAGGCTCTCCTCCAAGCCCTGCTTCCAATTCTCATTATTTTCTCTCTACTGCTGAGTCTGATCTGTGAGCTGTTGCATCTTTTGTTCTAGCATCTTTTCCAGCTCCTGTTTGTAACTTTCATTCTCCTCTCTCTATCTGTTAACTTGACCAATAAATCCTTTTATCTTTAGTTTCAGTGTTTACTCTAGGCCATGTTGCCAAGTCTTAAAATTCTCTCTGTGTTTTTTATTCTACTCTATACATTCCTGTGTCTTCTACTCTGGACCCTACTTCCATGATTTTAATTTCTTTGTGTTGTAGTTCTGATATTATAGCCACTATCTTGTTTTGATTTACTAGTTTTAGTAAATTATCCTCTAGACTCTGCTCCCAAATTTTATCGTTACCTCTTTGCTGTTCAGTCTGGCCTATGAAATTCCGGATCTTTTGTTCTAACATCTTATTCAATGTTTCCTCTAACCCTTTTCCTAAGGCTTGTAATTTTTATCTAGAGCCCTGTCTCTTGATAAGATAAGCTTCTTAATATTGTAATGATTATAATTGTCAATTTCCTTTAAATACATCCCTGTTCATTCATTCAAAATATCATCCATAAAATCTAAAAGTATTTCTTGTGTTTCTCTTTCTCTCTCTCTCTCTCTCTCTCTCTCTCTCTCTCTCTCTCTCTCTCTCTCTCTCTCTCTCTCTTTACTGGATATTCTATTTATTTACATTTTAAATGTTATCCCCTTTCCTGACACCCCCCTAGGGAACCCCTAATCCCATCCTCCCTTCTCTTGCTTCTATGCGGGTGTACCCCCACCCACCCACTCACTCCTGCCTCCCCTCCCTCACATTCCCCAACACTTTTATCGTTGAGATTAGGTTGGGTGTTGTTTTATTGTTTTAGTTTTTCAATACAGGGTTTCTGTATATAACCCTGGCTGTCCTGGAACTCACTCTGTAGACCAGAATGGCCTCAAACTCAGAAATCCACCTGCCTCTGCCTCCAAGTGCTGGGATTAAAGACATGTGCCACCATTGCCTAGCTGAGATTAGTTTTCAAGTATTTTAAAATTATCTTCTTTCCTGATCCAGATTTTTTTGTACCTTTGTCTCCCTCTGCTGTTCGACTGGAGACACTGCAGTTCACTTTCGGACTTTGGCTACCTTTAGCCTTTAGCCTTTAGTGTTTGCACACCAATCCCAGTTGGTAGAGCCAGTCTTGCTGGTCTGTGTCCTGTTTAGACTTGGGGGATACAGGGTAAGCCCTCAGAGGAAGGCTCCCTGGGGCAGAGATGCCCAGATAAGCTTGCTATGCCTGTGAGAAAGCTTTACAAGGGTAAGTACTGTTTTTTCAGATGTCAAATCTTAGCTGTGAAGGCCATTCTACAGGCAATATAATCCCAGCGTCCTTGGTCTTTCTTTTAGGCTCCAGGAACCCCTAACCACATTGTGACTTGGGGAGGGAGCTTTTTAGTAGCTCTTTATAAACCCCATAGGCTCACTCAGTGTTTAATTTACCCAGTACTGCAGCTTTAAAGCATAGCCCTCGCTATTTATTTTTTTTAGTGGGAGGGAGGACTTTTTTCTCAGGTTAGAGGGTTCCAAGAGAGACATTGGTGCACCAGTTTTTGAATTATTTTTCTCTCCCAATAAACCACTTAAAAACATGGACTCCAGTTATTATACCTGTGAGCTATAAGCCTAGATTAGGCAGCTCTATCAGCACAGCACACTATCTCCCAACTACGATACCCTTGCTACTTGGAGTTTGTCTTGACCACATGGCTCTGCTCCAGATGCTCTTCCTCCTCTCTTCTTCAGACCTCCCACCCCATTTTTTACTAATCCTGCCCAATCACAGGCTCTAGCCTTTATATGACCAGTAAAGATGGTGAAAAGATTCACACAGCACTTGAGTACTCGAGCAACTGCTCTCTGGAGGACAGCCCCTCCTGAGGAAGCAAACAGAACATCAGAAAACAGCTTCAGGGCAACCCAAACGTGCTTCTACATGGGAACACCCAGATTCTCAGTCATATTTGTTGACGATGCTGTCTTTTCTACATTTTATGTTAGTTGGCATTTTGTTAAGTATTGTAGGGCTGTATTGTTATAGCTCTGTAATGTATCTTGAGAACTAGAATAATAATGTATTGGTTTTTGTACTGTTCTGTTTTGGATATTCAGGGTCCTTCACTGACTTACATGAATTTTCTAGGAGTTTTTCTATTTCTGTGACTAATAAGATGAAGGTTTTCATTAGTTTTGCATTGTACCAAAAAAAAAAAAAAACTTTAAGGAGAATGGTCATTTTCAGAATACTGATTGTGCCATTGTTTGCATTTGGGTATCTTTCCATTTTCTAATTTCTTTGGCATTCTTTCTCTCCTGAGAATTATAATTTTCATAGGTTAATTTATTAACCTCCTTGGTTTTATTTCATCCTACATTATTTTTGTTAGAGTATTGCATGTGAGAATATGTCCATGCTCTTGTTTTCTGTTTATTCGTTTCCTAGTTTGTAGAAAAACTATTGAATTTTAAAAGTTGATTCTATATCTTTATACATTGACAAAGTTGCTGAATTAACTAGATGTTTGGGGTTTTTAATTAAAATTGAGTGTCTGTTATGTATATTATGTCTTCTGCAAAGAGGAATAGTTTGTATTCTTTTTATGGCAGTACCTATCTTTAAAGCTAAGTAATTGTAAATCATAGAACTGTCGCTTCTGTTTCTTGTCTTTACGTGTCATATTTAATTTGCTTAAAGAATTGAGTTCATTAATATTTACAGATACTATGGAAAACTGTATTGAATACAGTGATTTATCTTGTTGTTTTGTTGCAGTACATTTTGCTAAGGTGTTGGTATTTATACTTTGTGTTTCAATAACTATGTCTTCATTTGCCTTCTTTCTAGATATTCTTGGTTGTGCTTATTCCTCTGTTCAGTCATAATTGTTTCTCATCTGCTGTGTAACTTGGTCTATTTGATACGAATTGTTTTACTTTTTTCTTTAAAGAAACTTCTTTCTGCCCTTCAATTATGTCAGATATTTTTACAATAGTCTAAATCATCAACCATGTTCTTTAGGGGTTGGAATGCAGTTTTCAGCTTTCAAAATATCAATTGAGAAATCAGTTATTATTCTGAAGAATTTTCCTATACATGTGACAGTTGGTTTTTTTTTTCATTTGTAGCTTTAATTACACATTATTCTGTACGTTATCTACAACATCATATGTGGAGTTTCTTTTTCAGTCCTGTCTATACAATGTTGTGTTTGTTTCTTGGATCAACAACAGTATGACTTCTCATAGTTTAGGTAATGCTCTTTAGAATTGACATGACATTGAGCTGATATTATTCTCCCTCATGGATGCATATAATACATTAGATATTTGTGCAGTTTCACATTTACTGTATGTTCCAGCATCTTTTCAAAGTTTTTTTGTGTTCTTTGCTATGCCATCACTTCTCTCTACTTTACCTCAGTTCTACTCATATTCTCTATTTCTTCCCTCTGCCTGTACAGCTTTCTCTTAAGTATTCTCTTTTCCATTTTTTCAGGAATTTTCAGCTTTCCTATTATATTTTAGTATCAACCTGAGTTCTCATACATGCTTCCGTAACTTTATTGAATTTGGCTTTTGAAACTTGAATTGACTTTAGTGTTTCAAAGGGTCTTATGTCTAGGTATCTTGGGCATCACTTGGGTGTTTACCTCATATTCATCTAGCTGATTCTTTGTGTCTGCTTTAAATTCCTGAATTCTTTGGTAATGTTTATGATTTTTCTTAGAACAGATGTACAGCAGGTTCATCTCAGTCTTTATACTTGGGGGATATTTCTATAGTATTAGCTGGATTGGGCAGAGGGGTGAAGTACTGTCATGATCTTTGATATTGTATTAGTAACATTTTTATTGCTGAGGTTAAACCTGAGACACAGGCACCTTGCAGATGATCTGCTTGCAAGATTCTGTAGTGTAACAATGGTACAAAACTTACAATGAAAACTAGTCAATATCTGACTGAATTGGTGACCCTCCCCATGTGATGGAGACCTTCCTGGATATTTCTCAATTGGCCAAGAATCTAAGACTAGATATGTTAAAGACCTAGGAAAACACAAAATATTACTGTCCTTTTAATGAAATGTAGAATGATTTTTTTTTAAGGAAAAGAAGTAAGGACTTATTTTTGCTTAGGTTTCCATGGATAAAATGATTTATTGTGTCAAAGAACCATGGAAGCAGGCAGAAGATGTAACAGCAAGAAAGGTGAGAGAGCTCATGACTAATACTTAAGCTAGAAGGCGATATTAAACTGGGAAGACAGTATAATTTTTCAATGTCAAAGCCCTTCTTCCCCTGTTATATACTTTCTCCAGCGAGACCATATTTTATAAGCTCTTTGAACCACTGCTGGCAGCATACATGGCCCAGAATAGGTTGAAGTAGGACACAGAGTTGGACATAGTGGTAGCTTTAAAGATTGATGCTCTCAGATGTAGCTGTAAAGACTTGTGGCCCCAGCAGCAGACCTTGGGTGCAAGCTCCACAGCTGGTGCCACAAAACCCAGAGGAAGCTCCACTCCCAGGTGCTCTAACAAGCCCAGGATCACAGGATCCCAGAATCACAGGATCTCAGAGACAGCTTGACTCTG
Source organism: Montemys delectorum (assembly GCA_019843815.1). NCBI lineage: Eukaryota > Metazoa > Chordata > Mammalia > Rodentia > Muridae > Montemys > Montemys delectorum. The sequence goes on from JADRCD010122460.1 coordinate 7,324, forward strand.
AGGAGTTCTGACACAACCAGGATCACAGGAAGGACAGGATCCAGTCAGATTTAGCAAGGGCAGGTAGCACTAGAGATAACCAGATGGTGGGGGGCAAGTGTAAGAAAATAAACAACACAAACCAAGGTTCCTTAGCACCATCAGAAGCCAATTCTCCCACCATAGCAAGTCCTGGACAAACCATTACACCAAAAAAGCAACATTCAGATATAAAATCACTTCTCATGGTGATGATACAGGACTTTAAGAAAGACATAAATAACACCCTCAAAGAAATACAGGAGAACACAGGTAAACAGCTAGAAGCCCTTCAAGATGAAACACAAAAATCCCTTAAAGAACTACAGGAAAACACAATCAAACAGGTGAAGGAAATGAGCAAAACCATCCAGAATCTAAAAATGGAAATAGAAACAATAAAAAAAATCAGAAAGAGAGACAACCCTGGCCATACAAAACCTATGAAAGAAATCAGGAGTCATACATGCAAACATCACCAAAGAATACAAGAGATAGAAGAGAGAATCTCAGGGGCAGAAGACACCATAGAAAACATTGACACAGCAGCCAAAGAAAAAAATGAAAATCAAAGAGCTCCTAACCCAAAATATCCAGGAAATCCAGGAAGCAATGAGAAAACCAAACCTAAGGATAATAAGTATAGAAGAGAGTGAAGATTCCCAATGTAATGGGCCAGCAAATATCTTCAACAAAATTATAGAAGAAAACTTCCCTAACCTAAAGAAACAGATGCCCATGAACATACAAGAAGCCTACAGAACTCCAAATAGACTGGATCAGAAAAGAAATTCCTCCCATCACATAATAATCAAAACACCAAATGTACTAAACAAAGAAAGAATTTTAAAAGTAGTAAGGGAAAAAGGTCAAGTAATATATAAAGGCAGGCCTATCAGAATTACACCAGACTTCTCACCAGAGACTATGAAACTAGAAGATCCTGGGCAGATGTCACACAGACCCTAAGAGAACGCAAATGCCAGCCCAGGCTACTATACCTAACAAAACTCTCAATTACCATAGATGAAGAAAACAAGATATTCCATGACAAAACAAAATTTACACAATATCTTTCCACAAATCCAGCCCTACAAAGGATAATAGATGGAAAACATCAACATAAGGAGCAAAACTACACCCTAGAAGAAGCAAGAAAGTAATCTTTCAACAAACCCACACAAACCTAATTCCACCTCTTACAACAAAAACAACAGGAAATGACAATTACTTTTTCTTAATATGAAAATTAATATTACTAATATATACTAATCAATTGAAATCCAAAAATATGAGGAATTAGAAATTTGTTGATTTTCATCCAATGGTCTGTCTAATTTGGTAATTGGAGAAATAGGTCCAATATTGTACAATCTATATACACTTTCAGCTTGTTTGTTTGTGACAGTGTCTTGCTGTGTACAACATAAGGGTCTTGAAATCTTGCTTCTCCTATCTCAGCCTCTCTATTAGTAGTATTGTTTATTTAATGTTTTTACACATACTATAGTTTTCAGAACAGCTTTTATATTTCAAAAGTATTTATATACCCAAAAGAAACATAGACGATTAGCTAGGGAGGTGGCTTGTAAGAGAACAACAAAGAGTAAGACTGAATGCTTTGCCTGACATTTGTAACTCTTGTATCAAGTTTGAAGAAGAGGACTTTATAAGTTACTCTTTCTCTGAGGTGAATGCTTTTCCAAATTATTACAGCTAATGAACCAAATTCTTACCCTCACCTGATGTCTGTGCCACTCTCCAAGCAGAACCATTGTTCATTGAAACAGTTGGTGAATGACTTTATGGATAAACCATCTTAATACACACACCATTTCTTAAATGAATGTAACCTGTTCTCTGTGGGCTGAGAATAAAGTCACTCACTCAAGTCAAATAGCTTTTACCATAGCAGGAAGTCTGTATCTAAAAATCGTGCCTACAATTCATTTCTTAGTACAGCAGAACACTCAACTCTCAGCTTAGCTACTATAGAGGCAAAATCCTTTGGCGATGTGAGGGTCCTTAAAGTACAGCCTTATTACAGTGAAATCCAATGTCGAAAAATTGTTTTTATTTTGGGCTTGTACCACAGTAAGAGCCAAGATTTTAAACTCTACTAAATACAAAACAAACAAACAAACAAACAAAAAGACTTTATATATTTATGTTCATTTACAAAAATACTATTAGTGATGTATTATTTTGAAATATACAGTTAATATGTTTGGAATTATTTAAAATTTATATTGAGAAAAATGTATTTTCACTATTGCTGTAGATGAGCATCTACATAAGACTGTTAAATTGATTATTGTTTTATATCAAACAACTTTTGTAATACATATTTTTATTGTTATAATATTTTATAAATTTTAAGGAATCTGACAAAAAAGATATTGTAGGTATTGAAGGGGGGTCTCTGGGAGGAGTGTGGGGGTACAAAAGGAAAACAAGAATATGATTTAATTCTATTTACTTAAAATATGTTTTTAAATATTAACAAATTCAGATAAATTGAAATCATGTAACTTTTATCATCATAATGCAATAAAAGTTAAAAAAAAAAAAGGGATCCTAGCTACACAAAATAGTAACTATTATGAAAAGTACTTGGTCAACAAAAGAAGCTAAGTTCTGAGTATCTATAGACTATGTATCATGGCAGCTTGGCATACTGATTATAAAAGCAGAACTTTTTTCCTAGAATCTTCTCAGATTCAGTTTTTTTGTATTATGAAGCATGAGTAATCTATATTCTGAATTCGTTGTCTACTAAGATTTATTTAAGAGTGTTTTGGTTAAACTTCTGAGCTAAAAAGAATGCACCGAAATTAGTGACACACAGGCAAGGCATCATCTTGAATACATGTGTATAGAACAGAAATTCTTTGAAAATTTTACCACTGCAACTTAAGTCAACCATTGGTGAGCTGTCAGGCTGGTGCCATAAATTCAAAGGAGAAGCATTGGACATCACAGAGATTTGTGGACAGCAGACATCTTTCAAATTGATTAGCAGATGGCACAGTTTAACAGGCTATAGTTTAGGGCTTGGGCAACCAAAGCTTGATTCTAATATTTTAATAATTTGTATCTACAACACAAGACAATCTTTAATAGTCAGGGTATCAACTGCAGATCTCTTACAGGTCGCTATATGAAACAGGGAAACTTTCAGCCAGTGTAAGCAGAAACACATCATTTTCTATTGCTTAAAGATTACAGTTGATTATTTCCAATAAAGCCAAATATTGAAAAAAAACTTATGGCCCCTGTTCTTCTATCTCTCTAACTATACTAAATGCTTGCTGATAACTTCTATAAACTCCTAAAAACTTTCTTGGTCATTCTGCAAATTAAAAACTTCTGGCTTGGGGCTGGCGAGATGGCTCAGTGGTTAAGAACACTGACTGCTCTTCCAGAGGTCCTGAGTTCAATTCCCTGCAATCACATGGTGGCTCACAACCATCTGTAATGAGATCTGATGGCTTCTTCTGGTGTATCTGAAGATAGCTGCAGTGTACTCATATACATAAAATAAATAAATAAATCTTAAAAAAAAAAACAAAAACAAACAAACAAAAAAAAACTTCTGGCTTGGGTGATTAACACCTGTTGCCTAACAGCAGGGTGAGAGGGTGACAAGGGAGGATAAAATAAAGGATTAGTTGCTAGGGAATTTTCTCTCTTCCTCAGAAGTCTCACCTCTCCTTTGTCCATTGGGAGGAAGATCTGGAGCAATAAACTTTTATTGAATCAGGAGAATAGAGTCATATTCATAGAAGAAAAAAAAACATTTACACCAGCAAATACACATAAACTCACATGCATTCATATACAAATCCATGCATGCATACTCATACACCTTCATGCAAATCAGTTGAGCCCAGCTATGGAGTTATCTCATAATTACGTACTTAAATACACACATACACACTTTCACATGCATATGGAGCAAAAGACTAAGTGCCAGTACAGGAAGAACTTGCTCATTCTGTATGAGAAATGAGCTCCAAACTTTATTGAATAGAGAAAGAAAAAGCTTCTACAGTCTTACTGCTAAATGAATTAAATCCAAGACTGAAAATAAAGAAAAACAAAAAAACCCAAAATGCTTTGTGCTCTTTAGGAAGACTAAGCCTACCCTACTGTTAGAGACCCATTCCATCCCAAGAAAAGGGGAAGACTGCCTGCTCCTTCTCTCTCTGTAGCTTCTTTGTCCTTCTTTCCCACTGCATTCAGTGTATTGTTCTCTTAATTTCTAAGTGCTCTTTTAATTTCTAAGTTATTCTGCTCTGCTGTCCTCTTCCTTCCCATCTTGCTCTCTCCTCCTGCCATGATGTAATAATGCCATTGTAATGTCATGTTCCTAGTTTCTGTAACTATCCTAGGGGAATAGAGCACATGGTTTTTCTAAGTATCTTTTTTCTTTTTTTCAAAAGTTCACTAAAAGCTCAAATATAAATTCAAATAATAAATGGAATAAGAAGTTTACAACAGTGAATGTCTACATATGTATCCTTGAAGACTAGATACTCATTATATGTCACTAGTTGTACAGATTCATAGAGAATTAAAGACCATAACTAAGTTATCATTGAAGTTTTATATAGATAAACCCAGTCAACATTTTATCTTCTCTCCTTGCACCTAGAATAAATCATTAGTTCACTCTTTATGACCTTTGGTTTATTGTTTTGCAACCTCTCAGAATGTGTTCTAAGTTGTAGATGCCTGCTTTCTATCTCAGAAGAAATTAACTTGTGACAGTTGAAGACTGGCAGAGTTCACATTGCAGTTTTCATATCAGAGAGAACTTAGTACCAGGCCTATTATAAAAGGGCCTAATAACTAGTCTAATTTTAGAAATTCTTACAGAATCATCATTAAAATTTTAAAAATCATCTATTTGTCTACATAGCATGACTCAAAGACAGTGCATCTTCATTGTTCTACAGAAATCTTCTCATAAGGGTGGGCTAATTCATAGTAATTGATATATAACAGCAAAAGCATATTAATAGCAGGAACTTTTGCTCAAATGTAGTCTCTTCAGCCTTACCTAGAAGAGCAAATCCATCATGACTTTACAGTTCATGGTGAAATCATCTCAGGAAGATCACCTGCTAGTTTTTATCTTCTCCTAGATGGCTGCTGGAAAATTAGTACACATTTATTACAAGTTCTCAAATATGTTGCCTCACATGGAGATTGTCATTCATCCTAGAAAACATAATGAATTTTCATTGTTGTTGTGACTTGTGCATGTGGAATTTTTGTTATTTCTGTATGTGATATGGAAACAACAGGTTATAACAGAGCATAGTATGTGAAGGAAGCCGAACTCCTAAACATCTAACATGGCATAAGATAAAGTCAGGTGGACACATGATAAACTAGGTTGGCTTACATGATACGTCTCCTGGACTAATCAAAAGAGATGGGAGTATTCTGGAGTGTGTCAACCATACTATGCTGGAGCACAGTGTATGGGATCAGGGTAGATATAGGATTTTAAAGGAACCATGGATTGGATCATGTTATAGATCATGAGTCCAAGTCTAATTGTAAAATTCATATGTTCTCAAATCTTTGGACACAAAACTTTTTCTATCCATAAGAAATGCAGGGATTGGAGATGGAGCAGAGACTGAGAGAATGACCAACCAATAACCAGCATAACTTGAGACCCATTCCATGGAGAAGTATCAATCCCTGACACTATTAATGATAGTCTGTTATGCTTGGAGAGTCTACCATGACTGTTCTCTGAGAGTTTCCACCCACCAATTGACTCAGACAGATGAAGACACCCACAGCCAATGATTGGATGGAACTTGAAGACGCTTATGGAAGAACAGGAAGGAGGATTACATCCCCTAAGGGGTTAGGAACTCCACAGAAAGACCAACAGAGTCAACTAACCTGGACCCTTGGGGCTCTCAGAAACTAAACCACCAACCAAAAAACATACACAGGATGGAGGCCTCCTCTCACATTTGTAACAGATGTGCAGATTGTTCTTTATGTGGGTTCCAAACAACTAGAATGGGGGCTATCCCAAAATCTTTTTGCTGTATGTGGGATATGTTCTTCTATCCAAGGTTCCTTGCCTGACCTCAATGGAAGAGGAAGCACCTAGCTTCACGAAGACTTGAAGTGACAGGGTAGGGGAATATCCAGAGGGCCCCCACCCTATCAGATGTGACCAGAATGGGGAATGGGGAAAGGATTGTGGGAGGGGTAAGCAGAAGGGGGCAGTGAGTGGGTTATCAAGTAAATAAGTTAAAAAATAATCAAATTCATAAATAAATAAAATTAAAAATAAAAATAAAGAAAAAAGATTTATATAATCTGACTAGGATGGATAGAGATGATTGAGTTACATAGAATAGAAATGGATAGACATCTACATGCTATCCATAGAGATGAAAGCAAACAAGGAATCTTCATTTGTAAGGTTGTACTCACTATCATAAAGAGGTATGAAGAATGTTACCCCCTGATAAAAGTAAGCACATGTTCCTAAGGCACGTCATAACAGTGAAAAGAAATGTCGGTATGGATTTAGTGCCCCTCACTAGTGATGGACACTCCTATAATACCATAGATGGTATACTTGACTAAGCAGTATTTGGTATATATTTGAGAAGGAATGGGTGCATTCAGTCTTGGTGAGTGGAATGGAGCTGAGGAGGAGTCCAGGTTGCCCAGCTAGAGATAAGTGAAACCCATTCATTGCTCAAGGGTAGGAAAGTTAACAGTTCAAGTTTGAACTCCTTAACTCTGCTGTTGTCCAGGAAGTGGCACAAAATAACAGGCAGGACATGGAATCCTATATAAGGATCAAATATGAGCCAGTTTTAACTTTTATTCCAACAATCTTGTCTAACATTGTCTGTTATACTACATGAATAAGACCAGCGATAGTCACTCATTCACAACACATTTAGTTACTTACAAAGAAACACTTCTGAACCTTTCTATTATGTTACCTTGATTAGATCCCACAATCAGAGTCATTTTGTATAATGTTTTCTCATATTATTTTTCAACTAAGTCTAAAAAGTTTTGGTTTTGTTTTTACTTATTCGAGGTCTATCACACAGTCACATCCAAGAGCTGTTCCCACAGAACTATACAGAAAACTCTTTCCAGAAAGATACATTAGGAACATTTAAAAATCATATAGTGATGTGTTGCTCATGAGGAAATTCAGGGAATGTTGGCAATGATGAAGAATATGAATTGTGTTATGATGCAAATAATTTTTTTTTTAGAAAAGCTACTTATTACACTCCTGATGAAGATCAAATTTCTCTATTTTTCCACACAGAGCATACTCTGTGTCAGTTACCTGTTCATACTCAAGAGAATTGTGTGGGAAAGTGTTGACATCAAGTATAGAGACTTAGCTAGCTATGTTCTGAGGTGTATTAGGAAACTTTACAAAGTGATACACACTTGATTCTTGGCAATCCCTTTTGTATAGGGTGGGATTAGATGGTACTTCAGTGTTATCTAAAGAAAGGAATGACAGAAAACTATGCTAAATTCCATAAGTCGTACATATTCTTCCAGTAAAAGTCAGTACAACAATTCACCAATTAACTTTACTGTGATACAGGTTGTGTAGTTTAGACCAAAATGAGGATTTTTATGAATCAATTGATACTTTAAATGTTTCTTCACACATGTAATAAGTTAATGACTTCTTAATAAAGAACCATATACCAAATAATTATGAGAATAATCATCTTGGATAAACTTACAAAAACAACTACACATGGAATTGTTCTCCCTTTTTTTTGCCTTTTTTATTATTTACTTTTTACTAATCATTCCATTCATTTACATCTCAAATGATATCCCACTTCCCAGTTACCCCCTTCACCAACCCCCCCCATCCCACATTTGCTCTCTCCCTTCCCCTTTGCCTGTATGAGGGTTCTCCCCAACCTATCCACATTCTTGTACCACACTGCTCCAGCATCCCCCTATGCTGGGGCATCAAACCTCCATGAGAACAAGGGCCTCCCCTCCCATTGCTATCAAGCAAGGCCATCCTCTGCTACAGATGTATCTGGAACCATGGATTGCTCCAGGTACGCTCCTTGGTTGATGGTCTAGACTCTGGGAGAACTGGATGGTCAGGCTAGCCTATGTTGTTCTTCTAATGGGGTTGCAATCCACCTCCACTCCTCCAGTCCTTCTGCCAGCTCCCCAACCAGGGTCCCTGAACTTAGTCTAATGGTCCATATCTGCATAGGTTAGTTGCTGGCTGGACCTCCCAAGGATCTGTCACACTAGGTTCCTGTCAGCAAGCACCTGTTGACCACAGCAACAGTGTTGGGTTTGGTGTCTGCAGACACGATGGGTCCCCAGGTGGGGCATTCCCTGGATGGTCCTCTCTTCAGTCTGTGTTCCATTTTTGGTCCCATGGGATTATTCTAATCATGACAAAATTCCTAAAAATTCTCAGGTAAATACTCATTTTCAAAAGAACCATTCCCAAACTGCTACATGTCAGAATTGTGTTTATCAAAGCACATACTCTTATTTTTATCAGCCTGACCATAAACAAGACAAGCTTTACACAAACAAACATTACCAAGTCTTTAATGAAGTCTTAAATTGTTTTCAGTATAATAGAACTAAGATCATAGGAAACTCCAACAGAAACAAGTGTGAAGAGTACAGAAAAGTGTCAGTTGCATCATAACACCAAAAAAAGAGATAGTATAAAGAATAATGGAACAAAATTTTGCCAGACTAAGAAATGTCATAAAATCTTCTATGTTCATTCAAACACCATGCAACATGATCCAAGCCACACTGAAGAGAAACATGAGAAATTAAAAGCAAGAAGAAAATGTTTTATGCATGCTTTGAATCCTTTTGTTCATCCAAGATTATTGACAGGAGAAAAAATTAACAGATGTCACTAATGTAGGAAATGTTCCAGTAAATGCCTATACCTAACTAGATATAAAAGAATTCATACTATAGAAAAATCATGCAAATGTACGGATTACAGCTTTCTTCTCCAGGTTATCAAACTTTAAAAAGCATTCTAGAATCCATATTAAAGAAAAACTTTACATATGGAGAGATGTGATGAGTCCTTTCCCAAAGTCTCAACTGTTCAAGTTCATCACAGACTCCATACTGGATACAACTCTTACAAATACAAAGACAAGGGCAGATTCTATGTATGTGGCTCAATTCTTAAATACCATCAAAGTTAGTTTCCTATCCTTAGATTTATGCATAATGTTTTTATATATGAAGAATATACAGAAACTTTGACCAATAGTTAGTCATTATGAAATATCAGAAATGTCACAGTAGGTAACCATATACCTACTATGAATTTGTAAAATGAAAATTTCTGGTTGTGTCATGTGATGCAAACTCATCTGATGTTTTACAGTTGCAAGGCCAGTGAAAGGACTCATAATGTTTGGAGAGAGTATAAGAAGACTCGGACAGTGATAGAGAGCTTTCATAGCTAGCCTTGCAGCACTTCATCATCCTCACATCTCCACCTTGTTGAGAGATGTCAGAAGTCATCTAGGATAGGCAAAGGCTAGCACATGGCATTGCTGCTGGTAGCCCACTGCTTTTGCATGGCTTATGGTGGGTGAGCTCTATGAGACAAGATCCAAAAAAGACTCCATCCCATGATTGTTTCTCGCAGCTGATGTGCCTTTCCTGTTATTATTAAATATATACAACAATCACTAGATATTATCCCATTCTTTTGGGCAGATTTCTGAAGATCAATAAAGATGTACTGTCTTGTAGTGATGTTATAGAGCCAAATAGATGATTTCTTAATTCTTTTTTATTGGATAATTTCTTAATTTACATTTCAAATGTTATCCCCTTTCCCAGTTTCCCACCCCCCAGGACACCCTCTATCCCATCCCCCTCCCCTGATTCTATGAGGGTGTTCCCTCATCTACCCACCTACTCCAACCTCCCCTCCCAGGCATTCCCTACATTGGGGTATTGAGCCTTCCCAGGACCAAGGGCCTCTCCTCCCATTTATGTCTGACAAGTCCATCCTCTGCTACATATGCAGCTGTAGCAATGGGTGCCTCCATGTGTACTCTTTGATTGGTGGTTTAGTCCCAAAGGAGCTCAAGGTTGGGGGGGTCTGGTTGGTTGATATTGTTGTTCTCATATGAGGTTGCAAACCACTTCAACTCCTTCAGTCCTTTCTCTAACTTCTCCATTGGGGTCTCTGTGCTCAATCCAATGGTTGGCTGCAAGCATCCACCTCTCTGTTTGTCAGACTCTGGCAGAGGCTCTCAGGAGACAGCTACATCTGCCTCATGTCAGTAAGCACTTCTTGGCATCCACAATAGTGCCTAGGTTTGGTGACTGTATATGGGAAGGATCCCCAGGTGGGGCAGTCTCTGGATTGTCCTTCCTTCAGTCTCTGCCCCACACTTTGTCTCAGTATTTCCTCCTGTGAGTATTTGGTCACCCCTTCTAAGAAGGACTGAAGCATCCACACTTTGGTCTTCCTTCTTCTTGAGCTTCATGTGGTCTTTGAAATGTATCTTGGGTATTCAGAGCTTGATCCTGGCTGTTGTGGGACTGGCTGAGGAGTTTACACCCAAGGTCTGCTCAGGTCACCAGCACAGACAGACTAGAAGGAACCCATGCCACTGAACTAGCAGAGTTCCTGCATGCCTGGGTCCCACTGGTCCCACTTACTCTCGGTGTTGGAACAGATGCTGTGTCCCCTTACTGTTTTTAATATTCTTTCTTTGTTTTGTGCATTTAGTGTTTTGATTATTATGTGATGGAAGGAATTTCTTTTCTGGTCCAATCTATTTGGAGTTCTGTAAGTTTCTTGTATGTTTATGGGTATCTCTTTTTTTAGGTTAGGGAAGTTTTCTTTTATAATTTCTATACTATAATTCTATAGTATCTGCTTCACCTGAGATTCTCTCTTCTATCTCTTGTACTCTGTTGATGATGTTTGCATCTATGACTCTTGATCTCTTTTCTAAGTTTTCTATCTCCAGAGTTGTCTCCCTTTGTTTATTGTTTCTACTTCCATTTTTAGATCCAAGATAGTTTTGCTCAATTCCTCCAATTGTTTGATTGTGTTTTCCTTTAATTTTTGTTTTTCTTCTCTAGGGGCTTCTACCTTTTTACCTCTGTTCTCCTGTATTTCTTTAAGGGAGTTATTTATGTCCTTCCTAATGTCCTCTGTCAGCATCATGAGAAGTGATTTTAAATCTAAATCTTGCTTTTCCAGTGTGATGAGGTATTCAGGACTTGCTATATTGGGAGAACTTGGTTCTGATGATGACACATAACCTTGGTTTCTGTTGCTTATGTTCTTGCACTTGCCTCTCACCATCTAGCTATCTCTACTGCTACCTGCCCTTGCTGTCTCTGACTGGATCCTGTCCCTCCTGTGATCCTGGTTGTGTCAGAACTCCTCAGAGTCCAGCTGTCTCTGTGATCCTGTGATTCTGGGATCCTGGGATCCTGAGATCCTGAGATCCTGGGTTCCTGAGATCCTGGGTTCCTGAGATCCTGGGTATGTCAGAGCTCCTGGGAGTCAAGCTTTCTCTGGCTGTTGCAGGAGAGAGTGAGCATCTAGAGCCCTCAGTTTGCTCCAGGTACAGGTGCAAGATAGAAGGAACCTGTGGCTCTGGCTGGGTGATGATTTGTTGTTCACTGGTTCCTGTGAGGGATTCAGCTATGCTGGGTATTGGGAAAGATGTTGTGACCTTAGCTGTATTCTTGAGTGTGTCAGAGCTCCAGTGCTCCTGAGTGTGTCCAGTCTCCTAGGCATTGAGCTTCCTCTGTGATCCTGTGATTCTGTGGTCCTGTGATCCAGTGATCCTGGACATTTCAGAGTACCTGGGAGTCAGACTCTCTCTGGATGTTTTAAGAGTAGGTGCAGAACCAGCACCACAGGTCTGCTCCAGCTGCAGGTTCCAACAGAAGGGAACCCATGCCACTTGCAGGGTGGAGGTTTTTGAGTCCCTGGATCCCATGGGTCCCAGTTACTCTGGGTATTGTATTAGATGTTGTGGCCTCCTCACCTGTGATCTTGGGCATATTAGAGCACCTGGGAGGTGATCTTCCTCTGAGTGTTGTGGGACTGGGTGCAGAGCCAGTGCCCAAGGTCTGCTCAGGGCACAGACTCAGACCAGAAGTTGATTTCTTAATTCTTAATGATGATCCTATAAGAATTTCTAAAATTATACTAATGATTATTAAGCCCTTTATAATAGAACTACTATTAAAGCACTAAACTGCAATGAGATCTCTGCCAGTATTTAAGTGTCACAAGTTAATTGCTTATGAGATAAAAGAAAAAAAAAACAGACATTTACAACTTAGAACACATTCCAAGAGGTTTTAAAATAATTAACAAAAGGTCATAAAAGGGAAAGAATGATTTATTGTAGATACTAAAATAGAAGATAAAATATTGACTGAGTTTATCTATGCATAACATCTACAATAACTTAGTCATAAGAATTATGGTTTTTAACTCTCAATGAATCTGTAGAGTTATTGACAGATAATGAGTGTTAGCTAGATAATTAGTCTTTTTTTTATTAGATGCTTTATTTACAATATCTCCTTTCCCAGGTTCCCCTCCAAAAAAAAAACAAAAAAAAAAAAAAAAAAAAAAAAAAAAAACACCAAAGGAAAAAGAAAAAATAAAATAAAAAAACAAAAATTAAAACAAACCCCTGTTCCTTCCCCCCTCCCCCTGCTCACCAGCCCACCCCCTCCAGCTTACTAGCCCCGGCATTCCCCTACACTGGGGCATAGAACCCTCACAGGACCAAGGGCCTCTCCTCCCATTGATGACCAACTTGGCTATCCTCTGCTATACATATGCTGCTGGAGCCATTAGTCCCACCACGTATACTCTTTGGTTGGTGTTTTAGTCCCTGGGAACTCTGAGGGTACTAGTTAGTTCATATTGTTGTTCGTCCTAAGGGGCTGCAAATCCTTCAGCTCCTTGGGTCCTTTCTCTAGCTCCTTCACTGGGGACCCAGTGGATGGTTGTGAGCCTCTACTTCTGCATTAGTCAGGTACTGTCACAGCCTCTCAGGAGACAGCTATATCAGGGTCCTGTCAGCCAGCACTTGCAGGCATTCAAAATAGTGTCTGGATTTGATGATTGACTATGGGAAGGATTCACAGGTGGAGCAGAAAAGACAGCATTTTCAACAAATGGTGCTGGCTCAACTGGCAGTTAGTATGTAGAAGAATGCAAACTGATCCATTCCTATCTCCTTGTACAAAGCTGAAGTCCAAGTGGTTCAAGGACCTCCACATAAAACCAGATACACCAAAACTAATAGAAAAGAAAGTGAGGAAAAGCCTCAAGCACGTGGGCACAAAGGAAATTTTCCTGAACAGAACACCAATGGCTTATGCTGTAAGATCAAGAATTGACAAATGGGACCTCATAAAATTGTAAACTTGTGTAAGGCAAAAGACACTGTCAATTGGACAAAACAGCAACCAACAGATTGGGAAAAGATCTTTACCAATCCTATATCTGATAGAGGGCTAATATCAAATATATACAAAGAACTCAAGAAGTTAGACTCCAGAGAACCAAATAACCCTATTAAAAAATGGGGTACAGAGCTAAACAAAGAATTCTCAACTGAATGGCTGAGAAGCACCTAAAGAAATAGATAATTAATCTTAATGGGAACATATGTAAATGTCTCAGCTGTAAGTTACTTATTCAACTTAAAGTTTGAATTGATATGTAAACTTTTGTTCAAAAAAAATCATCCTTAGAAAATTCCTAGAAAGGGGACAAAAAACTAAGAATGATTACATTGCATGGCATTGTAAGTCAGAACAGGAAGAGAAAGCAACATTAGGGGGAGGAAGGAAAGAACAACAGAGCAGAATAACATAGAAATGAAAGGGGAATTTAGAAACTAAGTGAGCATTAGGCAAAATGTGGAGAGAATGAGGGGCAAAGAAGATGCTGCAGAGAGAGCAGGACAAGCAGGCAGGCTTCTCCTCGTCATGGGACGGAACAGGTCTTTTCTTAACAGCAAGGCAGGCTTCTC
>JADRCD010122461.1:0-40304 GCA_019843815.1 Montemys delectorum
CCAGAGGAAGTCAGGACTGGAACTCAAGCAGGTCAGGAAGCAGGAGCTGATGCAGAGGCCATGGAGGGATGTTCCTTGCTGGCTTGCTTCTCCTGGCTTGCTCAGCCCACTCTCTTATAGAACTCAAGACTTCCAGCCCAGAGATGGCACTACCCCTTTGATCACTAATTGAGAAAATGCCCCACAGCTGGATCTCATGGAGGCATTTCCCCAACTGAAGTTCACTTCTCTGTGATAACTCCAGCCTGTGTCAACTTGACACTCAAAACTAGCCAGTACAGTGACTATATTGACATGTGGATATATGCATCCAAATGCAGGTGCTCGAAATTCCAATGCCAGAGGGATTGGATGCTCTGGACTGGAGTTAGAGATGGCTATGAGCCCTGACATGAGTAGGAAATGAACTCAGATCCTCCAAAAGCAGCAGACACTCTTCTGAGCCATCTCTCAGCTCCTGGAATATAAATAAAACTTGTTTTGATAATACATCTATTTTGGCTGGGGTGCAGGAGAGAATTGTGAGGCTCCTCAAACACTTCTACTGACAATAAATGCCATAGAAAATAAAACGTTCATTGACATGCAACAAGACTTAAAGGATGGGAGAAATATAAGAAGGTATTTGATATAGTCCTAGAGGAGGAGAATCTGAGCTGGTGGTTCATAGCCTTGAAAATCAGAGCAAGGCAGAAGGAAAGGGAGAGTGATGGCATGTGATACAGTGATGATGCTTAAGGACGGTAGTTTGGACATTTTACGTAAGAAAGATTGATGGAGGGAGAATAAATGTCAGGAGGCAGTGCTAAAGGCAATACAGTCATGGAAAATGAAGCAGATGTAAAAGCTGTAATATATGAGAGGCCTCATAGACCCAGCAGAACTTGATCAGAGATTGGATCTGAAATTGTCACTTGGATTTCATATATATCTATTGCTCTGCTTTTTTTTTTTTTTTTTTTTTTGAGACAGGGTTTCTCTGTATATCCCTGGCTGTCCTGGAACTCACTCTGTAGACCAGGCTGGCCTTGAACTCGGAAATCCGCCTGCCTCTGCCTCCGCCTCCCAAGGGCTGGGATTAAAGGTGTGCGCCACCGCTGCCCGGCATTGCTCTGCTTTCTTACTGCCTTTACCTTACCTTATTGGCCCTAGCTACCTGCACTGCCTGTCTGTATTGCTCCAGTAGCTTCCATGTTGGTCTCCCTGCTCTGTCTTTGCCCCACAATCTACTCTGTAGGGTGATCCTTTTGAAATATAAGCCATGTCATTCTTCATCGTCTCAGAACTGTTGGATTCTCTTCTAATTCAGACATAGTCGTGTATCTTGCATGTGTGTGTGTATGTATGTGAGTATGTACCTGTTACAACACACACATGGAAATCAGAGGATATTTTTAGAAAGTTGATTATATCTTTTTACCATATCAGCTCTGGTGACTGACTGATCTCAGGTCATTGGATTGGCATCTGTACTCTCTGAGCCATCTCAATAGCCTTTTGTGACTACTTTCTAAAATTGTGCCCCAGCTTTTGATGACAAATAGCTTTTTATGGTACCATAGCGCTTATTAGTCCATGGTATTTGTTAGTTTCTTTTGTGTCTGTTGTTTTATACTGGACTTGCTTGTTTATGTTCATTACCAAAATTCTAGTTTTGTAACTCTCAATGAATAATCATTACAACTGAGTTGGGGTATAACTCAGTGATAGAACACTTGCCTACTGAGGGCTCTCCTACACATCTTTTGAATTTTTTTTTTTCCCGAGACAGGGTTTCTTTTTGTAGCCCTGGCTATTCTGGAACTTGATCTGTAGGTCAGGCTGGCCTCGAACTCACAGAGATCCACCTGACTCTGCCTCTGGATTGCTGGGATTAAAGGTGTGCATCACCATGCCCAGCTCCTGTCTGTCTTAAGAAGCTGAAATCCACTGAAGTCATTTTAAATACAGAGGTGTTTGTTAGAGGTTCTTACATAACTCATATTTGGAAGGAGAGCTATCTCTCACAAATTATTAGGACACTGAAACCTAAGTATGAAATCTATCCCTGTTTATAGGCCTTCTGGGATTACATGGATGCTACGTGTTATCTTCATTTTCTCTTCTAGTTTGTCCCTAGTTTTCTTGATGGATTTGGCCCTATAATTAACTAGCCGTTTCCAGGTCATGATAGATAATTGTTATCTTTTACTAAACTTTGTTCAATGATAATTTGAAATCAGCTATGGCAGAAATGATCATACCATAGAAATTGCCAAGTGCTACAAAATAGTGCCCTGCCAAGAGTTGATTTTTAGCATACTTCTGCTTTAAACTTAAACTTAAAGGTCTGCAACTCAGAGACCTTTGCCTACAGTTAAGAGACTTTGAATTTTAAAAGATATTGGACATTTTAAATGGATTGAACTTTTAATATGTAAAGACTGTGGGATTTTTAAAGTTATTTAGATCTGGGGGATGAATAAGAAAGTAAGGGTTGAGGCTTAATAGTGATGTATTTGTGTGTTAAGTTGACAAGGTGTCAATTGTACTGGCTGGTTTTGTGTGCCAAGTTGACACAGGCTGAAGTTATCACAGAGAAGGGAGCTTCAGTTGGGGAAGTGCTTCCATGAGATCCAGCTGTGGGGCATTTTCTCAATTAGTGATCAAGGGGGTAGGGCTCCTTGTGGGTAGTGCCATCCCTGGGCTGGAAGTCTTGGGTTCTATAAGAGAGCAGGCTGAGGAAGCCAGGGGAAGCAAGCCAATAAGAAACATCCCTCCATGGCCTCTGCATCAGCTCCTGCTTCCTGACCTGCTTGAGTTCCAGTCCTGACTTCCTTTGGTGATGAACAACAGTGTGGAAGTAAGCTGAATAAACCCTTTTCTTTACTTCTATTTCTTAGTTCAGATTTTCAAGTGACAGATAGGTGGATAATCAGATTTATTAGCTTAGTTCTTTGTTCCAAGGTAGTGTCCTGGAGCTGGCACCTCTCTTACCAAGCCTAAATCAAACAGCATTGGGTTGGTAGTATGAAGTCCACATGAGAGTAGCTACACCAAGAAAAGGAACACACAGGTCAATTTATAGTGCTCTCTTTCTCCTCCTCTCTACTGCCTAACAAACTATTGGTAGGGTTTACTCTTGCTATGCTGGGAGCAGAGAAGAGCAAATATGGATGACTTGAAAGCTAGGACCTTCTCTAACAGGAGGAAAGCCACAGTAGAAATCACTGAAGAAGCTTCCTGGAATCTCAGTAGTGCTGTGGATGAAGAGGTAGGCACAACAGATCTGACCCAGAGGGAACCAACTGCTTGCTCATGCTTAGATCCTGAGGGTGCTTTAGTGACACAATAGACACCAAGAATTGTGGACCGTGTAAGTAGAGTCCTGAATTATAAACAAAACTATCAAGTGTATGTTTATTATGCACAATTAAAACTATTTGAAATTTATCAGTGCTCAGAAGTAAGAATTTTCTCAAGATTGGGAAGCTGATGCCTGTTGTTAGGTGAGAGAAACAGGAAGATGCAGATTAAATATTGGAGGCAGTCAGGATGCGGAATCCTGGAGAAAAGAGCAACACTGTGAGAACCCTTCTCTCTTAGAAAGAGGAGAGGAGCAGGGAGAATGAAGCTCCTTAGTCTCTCTGTGCGTTTCCTTTTTTCCTCTGGAAGCTCTTTGAATGGAAACTGAAAGCATAAACCTGTTTGGAGTCTTTTTGTAATAGGAGTAAGGATACTTATTAGCTTTCACCATATTAAAGGTTTAAATAGTAGAGTAGTGTAGGATATTGGTATTCATACCTGCATTCTCTATTTTTTAAGTATGTTAAATGTATTTAATATAATTGCATTCTTAAATCTGTGCTATTCTTTATGTATTTTAAAGAAACTTGCATATCATTTTGGAATTGGTCAGAAAATAACCTTACAAAACTAAAACTACTCTATAATTTCCTTCTTTGGAAGTTTCAGTAGTTTTTTGGCTTTGCTACTGCAGCTATAAATGTTTCTGTATCATCTGATATGTTTTAATTATCCCATTGCAGGAGACTGTAGGAAAGATCTTCCAGACAGACATTGCAGAACATGCTTTGGTAGGTAGCTTTCTAACACTCTTTCTTTCTGACATGTTTAATTTTTAGTTCTTTATTTCTGTCACAATGTAATATAAATGTAGACACATGAAGAAGTCTTAAGCAATACAAGGAATATAGTAAGAAAAGAATTCCTAATCTCACTACCCAGAGACAGCTGTTGGTGACATTTGGTCTGCCACCTGTATAAACATGTAATTGCCTCCATTCTCCAAGTTCATGTGAACAGCATTACATTAACATTCCATGTTTTTTAATGGAATGTTACTCTGTTCGGTTTAAATATTTTTTATATATGTATACCTCTTTTTAAAGGATCACACAGCCTTCTAGTATGTGAGCATCACATGGTTTATCTGAGCAGCTTCTAGAAGCCTGCTTAGTTGTAGTTTCTTAGTAGCCACCCATGCTGTTAATATCATACAGCAAGCAATTGTGTGTGCTTGATTTATTTGGTTTTGCCTGTTAGACATATTGTACATACATATATACATATATACATACACATACACATACATATATACATACACATACACAGACACAGACACACATTTGGTGGATGTAGCGGAGCCCCAAAAGCCACACTTTATTTCTTCTCTTAGCCATTTATACCTTCTTTATAAAATTACCTCGTAGATAAGATACTACACAAAAGGGAAGTTATAGAAGGATGTTGATAGTAAGTTCAAAGCATTGCTTCTTTCTGTAAGTTCATTATTAGTTCAAAGCAGTAGTTTCACATGACTTTGCTTTATCGTGGTGCACACCTGTGGCCTTATCCTTGGACTTGACCTAGAATGAATGTTTTTCCTTGATCACAAATTTTTCCTAACCCTATTTCTCTTCATAGTGTAATGAAAGCTCCTTGTATTGCTTATTATGCAGCCATTACTTAACTATTCTATGAGGAGGAGGCACATTCTATTCTTGATTCTAACTTCAAAATTATTCTAAACTAATTTTGTGACGTGCCTACCCTCTCACCTTCATCGATTGGAGCTTTTATATATATATATTTCTTTTTTAGGTCATTTTTAAATGCTTATATTTTAGAGATGTTAACCCTTCATAATTTATAATAAATACTTTTCCCATTTTGTATTTACATTATTTATTACTTTTTAAAAGTTTTACAGTTGGTTTTTCATTTAAAGTTTATAACTTTTTAGTCATGTTTATATTTATATAAGTTTAAAAAAAATCTTATGAGTGTAAAGTGTATATTTCTATTCAGTAGTTTGTAGCGTCATTGGTTGCATTGAAATGTTCACTTGCCTGAGATTTGTTTTAGTGTGAGTGGATGTACTTTTTATATTTTTTGAAGCAGCTAAGTGTCATTTAACAAAAATTCTTGAGTAATTCTTGTGTGCTACATTTTGTGTTTTGTTTTTTTGATAGAAACTGCTAAGCAAATATAACATTAGCAGTGTTTAACAATGATTGTGTTAGTAATTGAAGCTATTTAAATATATTGAACTTTTATTTTTTACCATTAGAAAAATTCCTTAGAAACAGATATTCCTACTGTGAATATTTTAGCTGATGAAGAATTCCTTCCCTTCCAAGAAAACATGTTTGACCTGGTGGTTAGTAGCTTAAGGTTAGTAATCCATTTGTACTTTTAAAAAATGTGTTACAGAGGCTAGTGAGATACTCTGGTTGGTAAGTGCTTGCTGCATAAGCATGAAGACGTAAGTTTGTGTCACAAAACCTACATAAAAGGCAGGCATGGCGGCACATGCTTGTCCTCCCAGCTCTGGAGAGACAGTGGCAGGCAGATCCCTGGGGCTCCCTAGCCAGCCACAGCTCAAGTTTACTTGATTTATTTTAAACGAATGAGAGACCCTACTGAAAAACATTATGGTCAGAACCTGAGAAAAAATACCTCAAGTTAACATGCACATGTGTGCAAGCTTGCATGCATAGGCATACATACACAAATGTATGTATGTATGTATGTATGTACGTTATAAATAGATCTAATTTATTGCTATAACATTGTACTCTTAGGATAGCAATGGATAATGGACTAATACCTTTCCATCTTGGGCCTGGAATTAAACCTAAGGTTTTGGGTGTTAAAGACAAACATTGTGTCACTGAGCTATATTCTTCACTGTCATGGAGTAAATTCTTTTAACAAATCAGTTATCTTAGTTTATAGATGTTAAGATCCTTCTGTTTAACAATTATGGATTCAGGACACCTAAGTGGAAATTAGATGTACTGTCTTAAGTGTCTTTTTATTCCCAACTTTCTAGTTTGCTAGAAGTTTTTTGCTGTTGCACATGAGAAGAATAAACAGGGTGAACAGAAAACAGAATATGTAGGAGGTTTCTTATGTCTAAGTTTAGAAAGCTTTGCTCATTTGCCATTGCCTTAAACGGTGTTGGTTATACTGTCTGCATATTAGAATAAGCAGAGGCCAAACTGACATCACCAACTACTGCTAAGTGTAGAGCAATAGGAACACTTACTCATTGCTGGTGGGAATGCAAAATGCTGTAGGCACTTTGAAAGACTATTTGATGATCTCCTGGAACTTGAACATACTTTGTTTGGATCCAGCATTTATAGACCTTGCTATTTAATTACCCAAAGAAATGAAAACTTATATCCATGCAAAAACACAACAATGAATAATATATTTACTGTTTCAAAAAATATTTCAGACTTGTATTTTATGTGAGTATTTTGCCTGCAAGTATGTATTTGTACCACGTGCATGTCTCATGGCTATAGAGGCCAGAAGCAGATGTAGGATCCCCTGGAATTGGAGTTACACATGGTTATGGCCACCATTTGGTGTCGAACACTGAACTCAGTTTTCGCAAAAAGTGCTGTTAACTGCTGCAGCTGTGTTAATAATTGCTAACATTTGGAAGCAACTAAGATATTGTCTTAGTTAAGATCACTGTTGCTGTGATGAAAAATCATGACCAAAGCAACCTGGGGAGGAAAGGGTTTGTTTCACTTACTGTTCCATATAACAGTCCATCATCAAAAGCCTTGAGGGCAGGAGCTCAGGCAAGGAAGGAACCCGGAGGCAGGAACTGATGCAAAAGTCATGGAGGGCACTGCTTACTGGCTTGCTCTCCCTGGCTTGCTCAGCCTGCTTTCTTATAGAACCTAGGACTACCAGCCCAGGAATGGCACCACACATAATGCCCTGGGCCTTATTTCATTACTCACTAATTAAGAAAATGCCCTATTTTTTTTTTGGTTTTTCGAGACAGGGTTTCTCTGTGTAGCCCTGAATTCACTCTGTAGACCAGGCTGGCCTTGAACTCACCGCCTGTCTCTGCCTCCCGAATGCTGGGATTAAAGGCGTGCGCCACCACCTCCCGGCTTGGAGCCATTTTCTTAACTGATTTCCTTCTCTCAGATGATTTTAGATTGTGTCAAGTTGACATAAACCTATCTAGCATAGATGTCTTTCAGTACTAAGGTATTGAATTATGGTGCATCTTGACAGTGGAATTACTTAGCACTAAAAAGAAGTAAGCTGTCAAAAATGAAAAGAATGCAGGAAACTCAAAGACATTATCATATGAAAGATTATTGAAGAAATACGTGTATGGTAGTTCCAGCTATGTCATTCTGAAAAAGTCAAAAGTATGGAGAGTGTAAAAAGATCAGAGTTGTGGAAGTTTAGGAAACAGTGTAATTTCAGATTTCAAAGTTTAGTACCTGTTTTGGTTTAATCCTACTGATAATTATACTAATTAAGGTTAAACAAATATGTGTTTCTGTTTTAGTTTGCACTGGGTGAATGACCTTCCTAGAGCGCTTGAACAGGTGAGAAGACTTCTGTTAGTCTGTTCTGTGATACTTTATTATCACAGATTGACAAATGTTTCTGTTTTTATTGTTCATAAATCTGACAGAGAATAGAGTGAAACCAAATATGATGTTCCATGGTCTGGGTGTACTTGGTATGCTGACTTGTAAATATGTACATTGGGCGACATTCCTCGAGAACTTTAAGAATAGTTGCTTGTAGAGATGCTTCTAATACGTTTTTGGAAGATTTAATTATTGTTTAAAATAAATTGGTATCACAAAGCATACATTAGTTCTATTTCTCCTTTCTCAGTAAGTGTTAGATAAATGCTCATAGTCTGGTTTTTATCAGTGAGCAGAGGATGTAGATGGTGGCAGATGATGTTATGGCTTGGTGGGACTCAGAGAACAGCTGGAGGGAAGCATGTGGGCCCTGTGGGAACTGGCCTGAACTAGGCCAGAACTCATGGCTGTCACCAAAATAAGTCACAAGTCCAGCCCAGATTCAGGAAGTAGGAAATAAACTCCATGTGTTGGTGGTAAGTCTTGAAAAATGACTTTTCAGAGGGTACAAATAGGAAGGATTATAATTTCGGTGATCTATTACTCTTAAAATATTTTATAGGATTTTGTAAAAAGTTGTATCTAATAAAATTTAAAACATATATCTTATATTTGTATCATTGAGTGTATTGTCTGTCTTTGTCATTACTATACAACATACATACATCATACAGACTCTAGGATTTCTTATCTGATACTTACTTTGATTGTAGTCATAAAATACTGACTTGGATACTGATGTTTCTGTCTTTAAAATTTGAATAGTTTTGTTATATTTATTGCAGATTCATTATGTCTTAAAACCAGATGGGGTGTTTGTCGGTGCAATGTTTGGAGGTGACACACTCTATGAACTCCGGTGTTCATTACAGTTAGCAGAGACAGAGAGGGAAGGAGGCTTTGCCCCACACATTTCTCCTTTCACTGCTGTCAATGACCTAGGGCATCTGTTGGGAAGAGCTGGCTTCAACACTCTGACTGTGGTGAGTATCAGGAGAACTAAGTAGCCCACAAGTTAGTTCCTTGTTTAAAAAAAAAAAAACCCATAAAATATGTTAAAGGTAGGATAAAACTGCCCGCAGTTTCAGGAACGGAGTTTTCTCAGCCAGGAGGGAACAAAGGACCTGAAATAGAGGGTTTGAAATGCAAAGAGAAACAAGAAGCCAAGTTGCGTCCCAATCAAGGCTCCAACTTTACTTAGAATAAGCCAGGGTTTTTATAGTTACAAAAGAAACTGAAACCAAGTCTCTAGATTATATTGTAAAGAAAGTTCAGGTGCCAAAATCCCCAGATTCAGTGGATCTTCAGGCAGTGGGCGTGTTCAGATGATGGGCATACTCAGGCGGCTTCTTCAAAGACAAACCAACAGTCAACGAGAGCATCTGTCTTAGCTTCCAGGTGTTAGCCCCTAAGCTGAGGCTGCCAGAAGTCTGATGACTGAAGTGAAGAGGGAAGGTAACAGTAGGAGACAGCATATATTGACAGCATTCTGGAATGTTTGGGGCAGTTTCCTCAAATTTTGTTTTTCTTCTTTTGCAGGATAGGGTGGGAATGACTTACTATCTTTAGTGTGCATAAACACAATCTGACTGATGTCAGTAATATAAACTCTTTAGATTCTAGAATAAGTCACTCTAAAAAGTGTACCAAAGTTTATGAAGAGATGTCTCTTTAAGTTACATTTATTTATCTGTGTGTAGAGGTCAGAGGACAGCTTATCATAGTCAATTTTCTCAAGGCCTCAAGGACTGAACTCAGTGCCTTTACCTGCTACGCCGTCTTGCCAACACCTCTGAGGGAAACTTTATGAAAATACTACTCCATTAGAATCTTCAAATACAAATTAGGTGTAATTTGGAATAACACCTCTATAAATGTGAAAAGATATATCTATCATAGGGACATTTGTAATACTCCACCAGCTAGCAATTCAAGCAGACATAAATGCCGACACTCTCTAGGTCTAGGCTTAGTTGAAGTAGAACCTGTTCAATTTCAGATGGAGTGGAGAGTTTTATAAAGAGGATCCGTATGAAGTAAATGCAGAAGAAAAGTAGATTCTGTATAGACTGGGATAGAACACTGCATAGAACTTGCTTTATTTTGGGAGGTGTTTTGGAGTCAGTCTTCTATGTGTTAGGCTGATGTGGGGTCACTGACTTTAAAGTGCTGCTTCTGCCCCCTCTCCAGTGAGCTTTGATCACAGGCGTACACACCTGACTTTAGTTACTGTAACTTGAATCCTTGCCCGGTTCCTTGTATTACTGAAGGGAATTTAAGAAAAGTACCTCATTTCTCTCAGCATTTCTTTAAGAAATGCAAATGTGTTTCACCTTGAGTGGCCCTTGATATTAAATGGCCAGAGCATGATTATACTTTCCCTGACAGAGCCCCAGTACCTGTGCCTTTGGGAGATACTTACCCAAACTCCAGCAGGGACCTTCTTTTTTTATTTTTTTATTTTTTTATTTTTTTTGGTTTTTCGAGACAGGGTTTCTCTGTGTAGCCCTGGCTGTCCTGGAACTCACTCTGTGACCAGGCTGGCCTTGAACTCAGAAATTCGCCTGCCTCTGTCTCCCAAGTGCTGGGATTAAAGGCGTGTGCTACCACTGCCCAGCAAAACTTTGAATTTTAATATCCCTTTATTTACAGTATGGTAACAGTATTGTAAGTCTACTCTCATTTCCAAAATTACCCACCATATTGTTGTTACAAACCTATAATTGAAGTGAAAAAACACTGGAATGGGAAAACCTCTAAACTATGTAAATGGGACGTAGGAGGGGGTAACACAGAAGGTGTGGAGTGGATTATTATGTGACTCTGTACTAGAACTCACTACATAGACCAGGCTGACCTTGAACTCAGAGATCTGCTTACCTCTCTGAGAGCTCAGATTAACTGTGTGCCACTCTGCCATACATTATTTTACTTTGTTTGGAGAGAAGTTCTAATTAACTGCTCAGGCTGGCCTTGAACTCCCACTGTAACTCAAAAATACCTTGAACTTTCAGACTTACCTCAGCATCGCAGACTTATGGGATTATAAACCTGTATTGCTGTGTGTGAACAAGGATCTCTTTAATGGTTTGTTAATGTAAAAAGTACAGAGATTAAATTGCCATCATCCATTTTAATAGACACTACTCAGCACACACAAGGCTGGCAATACAGCTCAGTGGTAAAACCCTTACCTCACCTGTGTGAGGATCTTGCGTTCAATTCTCAGTCCTATTAAAAAATATGATCTCCCCCCTCCATGTGCACACATGGCAATCCATGCACATTTCAAACAATAGAAAGGAATAATGAAATCTATGCATAGGGAGAAGTGATAGAGCAGGTTTGAAAAGAAAGAAGGCTCCTCCTGACAATTGATACTTTCTTCCTCTACCCAAGACAGGCACTTGAAGCAATACAGTCATGCAGAGGCATGTATGCTTATTACCCAGCTCACTTTTTAAGTGTTTAAACTTTTCTCACTCTTATACAACCCAATGCCCAGAGAATAGTACTGCCCACGGTGGGCCAGGTCTTCCCATATCAAGGTAGTCTCCGCAGACAAACCTGATAGGACAGTCCCTCACTGAGCTCTCTTCCCAGGTGATTCTCCATTGTGTCAAGGTGATGATTAGAAATGGAGTGTCTTTTCTTCCCCGTTTAATATCTGATATAGCCGATTTGTGAGTGAAGTATGTTAAATAGATTTCCATTTGGAGTTGGGAGATTGAATAGGAGCTTGCTCTGCCCAGTCCATGCCTGATTTGGTCTTGTAATACCACAAAAGGTACACCCTTTCGGGGATGTTTTACAAAAAATAACAAGAAGAAGCCATTCATGGTGGCAAAGACCTTTAATCTCAGCAGAGGCAGAGGTAGGCATATTTTTGAGTTTGAGGCCAGCCAGGTCCACATAGTGAATTCCACAGCAGTCTAGGCTACATAGTAAAATCCTGCCAACAATCCAACAAACAAAATAAAAGTAACCATTACAACATAAAACAGAGGTACTCCATTTTCTTTTCAAAGTAGAAACTGGTACCAGTTGATAGACCTTTTTTTTTTTAAAAAAGATTTATTTATTTATTTGATGTATATGACTACTCTGTAGCTATACAGATGATTGTGAGCCTTTGTATCATTGTTGGGAATTGAATTTAGGACCTCTGTTCGTTCCGGTTGGCCCCACTCGTTCAGTCCCTGCTCGCTCTGGCCCAAAGATTTATTTATTATTATGTCTTAAGTACACTGTAGCTGTCTTCAGACACACTAGAAGAGGGAGTCAGATCTCATTACAGGTGGTTGTGAGCCACCATAATATGGTTGTTGGGATTTGAACTCCGGACCTTCGGAAGAGCAATCAGTTCTCTTATCCGCTGAGCCATCTCACCAGCCCCAGTTGTTAGATAGACTTTTAAAAGATAACGTTTGTGAAGAATTTTAAAAACAAGACAGTTTTTGGGGTTGGAAGTAGAGCTCAGTGGTGGGTACTTGCCTATTACTGGTCAGTACTTGATAGCAAAATTTCCTACCTACCTTAAGAGTGGTCTGGGAAATAGTTAATAGCTCTTTAGCTTAATTTTTGTTTGTTGTTCGTGATTGTCACATGAATAATACGTTTTTCTTTAAAAAATAGGATACTGATGAAATTCAAGTTAACTATCCTGGAATGTTTGAATTGATGGAAGATTTAAAAGGTAAGGCATTTGAAAGAATTTTCAGACTCTATTTGAGAGGCATTTTAACAGTGTACTGTATGGCAGTGATGGGCTAAGCACTAGGTGTCTATTCCTAATGAGAAAGCACACTGCCATCTTATAGCTTATGGTATAAAATGTAGAAGGAGGTAGACACCAGGCACATGGCCCAAAGAAGAGTTAACTCAGGATTGTGGTCAGTGCTATAGAATTGAGGCTTGTTAGCACTATGTCTGCTTCTGCGATGGTATAGGAGGAACTTGTTTTAGGTACATTTGTAGATATTTCAGTGATTTCCTATAGTAACAGTTTATATCTCAGGTCTAAGTATACATACACACACATGTCTACACACACACACACATGTCTACACACACACACACATATTTAAAAAAATTACAGTTTGATGAGTTTAGGATTGACAGTTTAGTTGAGAATAGACATTGGTCTGGGAGATTAAAGAAATTGTATTTGAGAACATGGTATTTGAGCCATGTTCTAAAGAATAGAGAATCAGATGGAAAGGTGAAGGAAGTGTGTCTCAGGCACACAGAACAGCATGTACAAAAGCTTTTTTGCAAGAGAACATTGCCAGAACCAAAGAAGGGCATTCGTCAGAGGAAAGTGAGATGGAGTGGAGATGATGAGTGGTGGATTGTGGCAAGTGAGGGTCATATCTACAAAACCTCAAAGTCCCCAGATTATACCCAACAAACAACTAAGGGAAAAGTCTCTGCTGGCTGGGGTTGAGTCTGTCTTGGCAGGGAAAGCATTGTGGCAGGAGAAAGGCAGTTGGAGATACCACAGCAGGAGGCCACAGCAACACAGAGTCAGGCTGTAATGCTCAAGGCTTAGCACCCCAGTTACTCACTTCCTTCTAGACCTCACCTCTTCCAGAATCTTCCAAAATGGTGCCACCAATTGGGGATGGAGATTTCAAACACGTGGAGGTGGTGGTGGCTTCCAGATTTAAACAATAATAGACCCTGTTAACATTGTTTTCCCGTCCCTAGGTTTGATCTCCAGTACCCAAAATATATTGATAATTTGACTTCCCAAATTCATTTGGTTTTGTGAGACTATGTCCCATGGTTTGGCACAGGCTGTCCTTGAACTCTATTGCCTTAGCTTGGGTTGTAGGCATGATCTACTAACATTAATGTGTTGTAGTACGTTTTTCCTACATATATGTTTGCTGTTAAAGGGAAGGCCCTTATCATTAATTCAGATCCAGAGTTTTAGTTTGGCTTTGAAAGCTGTGTTATATAGCTCAACCAGGCTTGTTACCGAGACCTTCAAAAGTCTCTATAAATGCTCTTGTTTTCAAGGTTTTTATTCTTTGTATCCTTGGTACATACCACCCCTCAAAGTGATCCTGATATCAGTAGAGAGTTCTTGATTTATCTTCGCTCATGGTTGTACCCCACCTTGGGACCACATTCTTTAGTCTGCTTCATCAGGCAAACTCCTCAAGGGTGTGGGTTTTCCTTTTGTCTTCTCTCTCTTCAACCTGTGACTTATTCAATAGTCTTTGTGAAATAAGCATTTGGTGAATGCAGTCTTACAAATTTTGATGGGTTGGAGAGATGGCTCAGTGGTTAAGAGCACTGACTGCTTGCTCTTCCAGAGGTCCTGAGTTCAATTCTCAGCAACTACATGGTGGCTCACAACCATCTGTAATGGGATCTGATGCCCTCTTCTGGTGTGTCTTAAGATAGCAACAATACAAATTTTGGTCCTCTACATGGCTTTGTTGATGAGCCTTTTACCTTCTGTAGTAGTTTGAGTCTCCTACATCACTGCAGCAGAGTTGACTAGGGAATGTGGAGGCAGATATTATCAATGAAAGAGAGAAGGATAGTCCCAGTGGATGTAGGTGTTTGTGTTTGGTAGCAAGAAGATCCTGCTCATGGGGCTGTTTGACCTCATACAGAGGAAGTAACACTATATGGAGGTTCGTAGTCTGAGAATTGTGTAGAAACACTGCAATAGTCATTGGAGAGAAAGGTGAATGACTTGGGGAAAGTTACAAAGTTTGAAGGGTTCATAAAAGTTATTCAGACTTCTCTGATTGGCAGCAACAGCAAGTTGGGTCACTTTGGGTTGGTGTTTTGCTGTTTACATGACAGAAATACCAAAGTGAAAGATAACTCCATAAATAGAGTTGAAATGGTGAACTGGAAGAAGAAGGAAGCAGAGGGCAAAAGTGGGCTGGGAAGTTGGAAGAAAGTTGCTGTAGCTAAGCAGTCTCAAAAATAGTCAGAAAATAGTTACGACTGGAGTGCTTACTTAATCATCCTGAAAGGGCAGAATGGTGCACTTGGAAAAGGAGATGCTCAGTGGATGATTTGTAGATAGTTATGACTGGAGTACTTACTTAATCATGCCGAAAGGGCAGGATGGTGTACTTGGAGAAAGAGATGCTTGGTAGATGACTTGAAAGTAAAGTATTATGACTGTCAGGGACATAGCTCACATACAGAGGCAGAGGGGAGTGAGGAAGCTCATTGGAGATGAGGTAGAGAGAGTGGAACTTGAGACACTAACATCAAAATCCTGTCCCCTCAGCATGAGAGGGCCACAGGAAAACTGAGCCACGTGCCAAACTTCAAAGGAGCACTGACTAGGCTTAGATCTGCCAGCAAGCAGGAGCAGGAGAAGGTTACAGCAGGTGGAGCTGTCCTCTACAGGGTGAGGGCATCTAACCGGTGGGGCAGATCTCGACCAGGAAGACACTCTGGGGAACAACAGGGATGCAGTTGCTACCTCTCAAATTTGAAATGAAATTTCAAGAAGAGATACCTGCATTGAGAGATTGCCAGCTGTTCTTCTTTATGAAATTTTGTGAACTACTTGTTCAAACATGCACGTACACTTTATTAATAGCATAGGCAGTTTTGATGGCTAGAGGAGTTAAAGTTGGGGCCTATGAAACAGAATTATGCTTACCTATAGGGAAGCCTTCATCTGTTTCTGAAAATTTATAATCTTTCAAAATAATGAAATTTATATAATTGCTTGCTTGTTCTTAAATGTACAGATCTGTAGTTTTTACAGACACTTTTGCACTTGCTTTTTTTTTTTCAGTTTCCCTCTTGATAACTGATTTCATGTTAAGTGAGAAACATTAGGGCTAAAGAGAACACTTGAATCTCAGTGGCAGAATTAGGTGCCAAACTTTTGTGCCCTGGTGTCTTAACTGACTCTTGTTGCTTGTCGTAGTTGTCTAAGGTCTGGCCTGTTTACCACACTTCTGGGAGTGCAGTTACACTGTCATATTAACAAAGGGAAATGCTCATAGCCAAAAACTTATCATGGTCCCTCTGCATCATGAAAATTAGGATTGTTAGGCTACTGGTGAACACTCAAGAAGATAAAGATAATAAAACACAGCAAGCATTTCAAGTCATCCACCAAGCATCTCATTTTCCAACTGTACCAAGTACTAAACAGACTCATAGAAACATGCAGCCCTTTTACCCAAAAGCTTATGGTAATGAAATTATTATTTCCCATTTAGGCTCCAACAATAATTCTTTGAATACAGAGTTTATTGTGTACTGGTCTATAATAAAGGCTGTGCTCATGATTCATTTCAAGAAAGAAAATAGAAAGAGACAAGAAATTAGATCTATCAGTTGGGAAAGGTTACTGCCCACTGATTTAAAAATACAGTAATTACTCTGTAGTTCTCTGGGCTATTTTTTTTTTCTTTCCATGTGTGGGTTTGTTTTTCTAGTGATCAAAAACCCCTTAGCCTTAGTCAATGCAAGTGCTCTGCCACTGAGCCACGTCTCCAGCCTCTGATTTTTCAAGACAGGCTCTGGCTTTGAACCCTCGAGCTAGCCTTGATCTTGCTTTGGATTGCAGGCTGACCTCAAACTTACTGTCTGCACAGGCCTCCATCTTCTGAGGGCTGTATTGTATCTAGCTCAGGTTTTCTATATCTTGATTTGCAGATGAACTCATCAAAGGCATATGTACCTTGTCTGTAGTCATGCTAAACCTAGTATTAGTTACTTGAATCCACAATTTTATACTCTATATTAATTTAGTATATATACATACATGTATATATGTTTGTTTGTATATATACTAATACACAGATGCTCTTTCAAACAGTGAAATTAACCTTTTTGTTAAGTGCCATAGCCTTAGTGTTATAGCTGTTTGTATTTTTTAAAAATATTTTTTATTTCTTTGAGAATTTCATAAAATGTGTTTTGATCTCTCCCCAAATTCTTTTAAGACTCATGCACCTTCCCTTCCACCCAGTTTTATGTCCCTGTCCTCCCCGTGACCCCCTCAAGGTCAGTTTGTGCTGCTTGGATCTGTAGTCTTCTGCTGGAGTGTGGCTAACTTATCATGGCTACACTCTTAGAGAAAACTGGCCCTTCCTCTCCCAGCAGCTAGCAGTGGCTAATAGCTCCTCAGATAGGGGTGGAGCATTGTGTCCAGCTCCACTCTTCATGCTGAGACTTGATTTGGCTTGGGCATTCCAGGTGATGGCTGCTACACTGGTTCATATGTGAAGCTGCCCTGCTACATCTAGAAGACATTGTCTCCTCCTTGTCATTCCCTGCTGGCTTTACATTCTGTCTGATGATCCCTGAGTCTTAGGCACAGGGGGTTTGGTGTGTGCATTCCGGTTAGAACTGAGCATTCTGCAGTCTCTACTTTGTACTCTGGCCACTTGTGGGTCTCAGTGTTGATCATCATCTACTGCAAACAGAAGCTTCTCTGGTGAGGATTGAGAAATGCCTTAATCTGAAGGTTCAGGAAGGCAGTGTGAGACACATGGTATCTTAGTTACAGTTCTGTTGCTGTGAAGAGACACCATGGCCAAGGCAACTGCTATAAAAGAAAGTGTTTAAGTGGAGGTTTTCGAGGCCTAGTCCATTATCATCATGGTGGGAAGCTTGCTGGCAGGCAGGACAGCATGGCACATGGAGCTGGGATCTTACATCCTGATCTACTGGCAGGCAGGTAGCAAAAGGCTTTTGAAACCCCAAAGTCTACCCAAATAACTTATCTCCAACAAAGCCATACCTATTCCAACAAGGCCATACCTCCTAATCCTTCCCTGATAGTTCCACTAACTGGGACAAAGTATTCAGATATGGCTATGGGGGCCATTCTCTTCAAACCACTACACATGGTCTTCAGTAGATCATTGCTTGACTCTTTAACCACCTTCTAGACCAAGTTTTAGAACCTCTCTGGGGCCCCTTCCCAATTGGTAATGCCTGTATCCTGGGGTTTTAAATAGGTCTGACAATTTGAGGAACTATTCTGAATGCTTACCCTTTAGAGAGATCTCTTACCTGTACTGTCAGGCCTTTTACAAAAATCACATTTTTGATGTCTTTTATCTGTAGGTGGCTTAAGAAGAATCATATAAAGATAACTTGTAAAAATGTTATTTGCCTAGACAAAAACATTAACTGATGGGTTTTATATTTATTCACTTACTGTTTATTGAGTCTCTGCCTTTTGCCAACTCCTTAGCTAGTGGAGAAGATACATAGTTTTGATCTCAAGCTGCTAATATTCTAGATAAAAAGACTTCCAAGCTAGACAATCAAACCTAAGCTTAAAATGAGAGAAACACAAGGGGTTTGGCCTTAAATCTGCTTAGGATGTCAGAGAGTCTTTTATAGAAAAGGCTGTATCTAAGTAAGCTGAAGTGAGTCTTCCAGGAGGATGAAGGGTAGGGAAAGTTTGGAGGGGTGGCACCAAGAACGGTGTTTATACAATCATGGGCGGGGAGGTGTGAAAGGTTATGTATATCCTAGTCTTATGTTGAGGGAACGGTGGTAATAATATTGCATAAGTGTCTAGAATAGGCAGATGATGGGCAATGCTAGAAGATCGGGAGCTTCTAGATTTTCTCAGATGAGCCTTATAGTTTGTCTTGGGAGAATTTTCCTCAGAGATGACTCAGATTCAAGTGTAGTAGAAAGTACATTGTTTGCCTGCTTGTAAAGCATGGTTTATAGGAGGGTAAGACGGGAACTAGCACAGTCAGTCTGTCCTGGTATATGAGGAAACTGAGGCACAGAGAAGAAAGGAACTTGTCCAAGTTGTAGTGGAGGCAAGCAGCTTAGTTCATATCCTGAAGTCTCTGCTATTCCCCAGTGGGAGGGTGGGAGGTGGAGGAGCGTGAGTGTTTGCTGGGTGCTCCTGTGCCAACTGGAAGGTGGCGTCCCCCAGTTGGCTTTTGTTATTCTATATCACTGTTGTGTTTGTTTTCTGATGGTTGAGGTGTATCTCATTTTAGCTGCCGTTATTATTAATTCACAGAAAACAAATCGAGAATGTTGACCTAATTTTACAAACAAGTTTCATATCAGCTGATGAATACATGAGACATTTTCAAAGCTTTCACAGTGGTTTTAAGGTAAGTTCAGTTTTTTTAAAGACAATACTCAGCATTGTTTCAGTAATCCATGTTAAAGTTTGTTTTTAATAAGCATTTGAATTTAACCTTAAAAACACTGTGAGAAAGCTGGGCGGTGGTGGTAGCTCATCCCTTCATCACCAGCACCCCAGAGGCAAAGGCAGGTGGATCTGTGTGAGCTTGAGACCAGCCTGCTCTATAGAGCTAGTTCCAGCACAGCCAAGGCTACATAAACTCTTTCTTGAGAAACCAAACCAAACCAAAACACCACTGTGAGAAATCTCTTCTCAGCATTTAGCCGAGATCAAATGTAAAATCACTGAGAGTCTTTTTTTTTTTTAATTTTTTATTGCTTATTTTATTTATTTACATTTCAAATGTTATCACCTGTCCTTGTTTCCCCTCTGCAAACTTCTTATCCCACCACAATCACTGAGAATCTTAAACAGTTACCAGCCAGTGTCTTCCTGTTATCTCAAGCTCAGGTTGAGCCATTACACATGTCTTTCCTAGATAGTTGTCAGTAAAGCTTCCCCACAGGGTTCTACGAGATATTCCATTTTAAAGATGAAAAGTTGAGTCTAGTGAAGGTTGATTCACGCTTATCCTAGGTTACATAAGGTTGTGATCTGAGTCCAGGTTCTCTTCAGTACTTCACAAGGAAAGGGGGCGTTCTGTACAACAGTGCGTGTTCCTGAGGGAAGAGTGGACTCCTGTGGCTGGAGAGTTACTGTTGATGCTGTGTATCAGCGTTTTGGAATTTTCTATAACAGAGCTGGGTCAGACCCACAGAGGTAGCATATGCCTAACAATCTTGTTTAGAATATGCAAGTAACAATTGTTTGGCAGGCTTTTTAGAATGCCTAGTGCATTATGTGCTGTGTTTGTGTTTACTACATGTGACATAGAATAAGCAGTGGGAAGTTGAGCAAAACTAAAGTTTTGTATCCTTCGTTGGTAATAGACTGTTGCAGTGTGAATCCTGCTTTACTTTGATGCTGTGTGATTGATGTTCACCATGTGAGAGAATATTTTTAAGATGGATGTATAGTGGACCTAAAATACTTGTTAAGATTGGTTAGTTTTTATTTAATGTGTATGTCTCTATGACCATATGCCACACATATGTGGATACCCATAGACAGCAGTGGATCCTCTGAAACTAGAGTTGCTAGAAGTTACCAGCCTCTGCTGTAGATGTAGATGCTGCGAACTGAACTCAGGTCCTGTGGGAGAGCAGTATGTGCTCCTGACCACTGAGCCCTTGCTCTGGCCCCCAGGAATTTTTGTTTTGGTTGGTTGATGGGTTGGAGGGTTTGTTTGCTTATTTGTTTGTTTGTTTGTTTGTTTGTTGCTGTACTTGAAACCAGGTCTCACATAGCTGAGGATGACCCCGAGGATGACCCTGAAATCACAAACCTGGCTCTCTTTCCTAAGTGCTGGGATTTTAAATGTGCATTACCCAATCCAGTCATTTTTTTTTTTTTTTATT
The DNA here is from genome assembly GCA_019843815.1 of Montemys delectorum. NCBI lineage: Eukaryota > Metazoa > Chordata > Mammalia > Rodentia > Muridae > Montemys > Montemys delectorum. The sequence goes on from JADRCD010122461.1 coordinate 20,511, forward strand.
AACTTAGCTTACTAGTTTGTGGCTATTAAAATCTCTATGAATTGTGACTATTAAACTCACAAAATACATGACACTGGGTTTATTAGTAGAATGAATGTCATTACTTATTAAAGCAGTGCCCTCATAAGCCAAAGGACCAGATGCCTGGAGCTGGATGGAGTTACAGGCTTTTGGGCGCTGACTGGTATATTTTGGGAACCAAACTCAGGTCCTTAGCAAAAGCAGTGTATGCACTTAACTGAGGCATCTCTCCAGCCTCCTTGTTGATTGCTTTTAATAAAAGCAATGCAATAAAAATGTAAATGTTATATATTATTAAAATTTTATTTAAGTGAACATTTAAAAATGGATTACTATTTTTAAACTATTGAAGAAATGATCATTTCTTGACTAGTGTAAGTAGTAGATACTTGCTCATGTAGTAAATTTTAATATTAAGAATAATTACATTTTAAAATTTCCTTTAGTTCTTTTGTAGAATGATCTTAATCATAGCCTTTTCAAATAATTTAAAATGTACAAGTAAAGAAAGATAGATAATATTAATTTGATATTACATTAGTTTGTTTTTATTTTCCACAGTACTGGGAATTGAACCCAGGTCCCTCCTTCCCTCCCCCCCCCCCCTCTCTCTCTCTCTCTCTCTCTCTCTCGCCCCCTCTCTTTCCCCCCTCTCCCTCCCTCCTTCCCTCCCTTCCTCCTTTCCCTCTCCCCCTCTCCCTCTCTCTCCCCCCCTCTCTCCTTCTCTCTCTCCCCCCTCCCTCTCTCCCTCCCTCTCTCTCTCCCCCTCCCTCCCTCTCTCTCTCCCCTCTCTCCCCCTCCTTGTGTGTGTGTGTAGGGGTGGTGGTGTATGTCTCTGTGTGCATATGAGTGTGTGTACAGCCTCCGTATATACACAGGTGCCCTATGTCATTTTCATTGCCAGAGGCCATTTTCAGTATCTTCTTCTCTTGCTCCCTCTTCTTTCCTTTCTCTCTGAGCCGGGAGTCACTAATTCGCTAGACTAGTTGCCTTCAGGATTCTCTTGTCTCCCTTTCCAGCATAAGGATTACAGGCAGATGCCACCACACCCGGTTTTTTTATGTGTGTGCTGGAGTTCATTGTTGTATAGCAAGCACTTTATCCATGAATACACATCCCCAGCCTCTTGACCACATGCTATGCAAACACTGTACCACCTAGCTAGCTCTCTAGCTTACAATAGGAATTGTCAGTAAACAGCCTCTTACCATCAACTTACCATCAAGAAAAAGGTCTGAAGATTAATGTTAAAATATACGCCTCTGTGGGAAAATGCATGTAAGTTTTAAATCTATTGTTAGTAAAATATAAAAAATTTGAAGGCATGGTCATATTAAATGAGTTCCACAGCCCTCATCCAAGTTTACAGTTGTAATTATATATGCTGCTTAGAAGGAAGGAGGCATTGTCACCATGTCCTGCAAGAGCCAGCAAGAAGGGGTATAAGGTGTGGTTGGTGTGGTTTTCTTTGAAGGACACTTGCCAGTGCTTGAGACCCATCTAGCATCTAGGTGGTTTTTGGCTGAGCTGAGTTAATATAGACTGTGGCTGTTGTGAAGCATCCTGGTGCTCCCCTCCTAAGAACTAACTCTCCTACTTGCCTTAGTAGTGAAGAGGATTCAAACAGTTTTGCTCCAGTCAGTAAGCCCAGCTATAATCTGAAAGTGGATGAGACTGAGCATGGGTGTGCTGTTGGATAAGATGTGTCATGTCTTGATACTGAGCTGGGGGATATTTGCAGTATTGTCTCAAACTGCCTGTAGTCTATTTTTAGGTATGGGTGAGAGCAACTGTTCTTGGAACAGAAAAGCCCTGCTGCACCGAGACACAATGCTGGCAGCTGCAGCGGTTTACAGAGGTGAGCCGCCCACTCCTACCTGCAGTCGCCGAGGGGGTTGTGCAGGCGGCATGGTGTTCATTCCACAGTGCTATTTCCTTTTTGTAAGGTACTGTCAGGCCTTGTGGGAATTTTTTGTTTTCTCTCAGAATATAGATCCTGTCTGTGTCTGTTTCCAAGCAGCTCCTTTCCACAATGTCAGCTTTTCCGTGTTAAGTCTTGTTACGTGAGGCATTCAGATCTGGCAGCTAGCCTAGGACCCATTTCTCTTTGAAGTAGGTGTTTATTATTGAGCAGATAGATACTGTTTCTCATCCGACTCTTTCCAGAGTTTAACCAGGTTTGTCTCTTTAGAGATGTACCAGAATGAGGATGGTTCCATACCTGCCACCTATCAAATCTACCACATGATAGGGTGGAAATACCATGACTCTCAGGTAATGACAGTACAGCATCACTTTTCTCAGAGGGTTTGTGTTTCTGCTTGTTTCCCATTGTTGAGCGACTTAGGGTATATTTTATTATGCATGTCATGATTGGGGTTACTCTGGATTAGCCTTATCTGTATCTAATATCTTTCATTTTTATTGTTTTCAGGCAAGGCCAGCTGAAAGAGGTTCTGCAACCGTGTCATTTGGAGAGCTAGCAAAACTAAATGATGTCATGTCACAGGGAAAAAAATAATAAATATTTTATTCAATTGTAATGTTTCCCAGAATTTTCATCAGAAATAACTTTCACATTTAAATTATTACAGTTTGAACCAAGATGCAACCTATTGAGCTATTTACTAGCAACCTAATACTAATTGATGCTTAGTAAGTATTTCAAGTTCTCATTTGTTTCTGTTTATGTAAAGATGTTCTTACATAGTGATTGGATATCCTTGCAGAAAACCTGAAAGCAAAGAAAATGTTTTCCTTTGGGGTGAGGAACCTAGAAATATGTGCACATGTGTGAGTACGTGACTTGATGGGAAAGCATGCTCATTCTAGCATTCTACACCTTTCTTCCCACTGGTCTTTTGTTATCTCTGTGGGGTGATCACACCCCTGAAGATGAGAGGAAGGACAAATTGCTAGGTTCTTGAAAGTTCTTGTGCAGTACAATGAGAACACTTCAGTGCCTGCTGTAGACACTGATGCCAAAATTATTTGTTGTACTTTTTTTGTTTATTTTTGGAGACAGGTCTCACTATGTAGGCTTAGTTGGCCTGGAACTACCATGTAGACTAGGCTGGGCTCTAGTCATATTGACCCATCTCATCTGCCTTTAGTCCTAGGATTACAGGCATGCCTATGGCCCACCACACCTAGTATTTGGCACACTTCTGTCTTGCCAGATGACCAGAGGACTCTATATACAGTCTCCAAAGCGACTTTATAGTTTTGAACTAGGAAAGAGCATCTGTCTTTACCAGATCCATCCCTCTTTTCCTTGCTTTGTTATTTTTGTTGTTTTGATTTTGTTTTTTTTTTTCTTTTGGTTTTTCGAGACAGGGTTTCTCTGTGTAGCCCTGGCTGTCCTGGAACTCACTCTGTAGACCAGGCTGGCCTTGAACTCAGAAATCTGCCTGCCTCTGCCTCCCAAGTGCTGAGATTAAAGGCGTGCACCAACACTGCCTGGCTTGATTTTGTTTTTAAAGTCTCATTTTATATACATGAGTATTTAGCCGAATGTTTACGTCATGTGCATGCTTAGTGTCTTTGGATCCCCTGGAACAATATTAAGGATGATTGGGAGACACTTCAGGATTGCTGGGAACAGTGCTCTAGCAGTGAGCCATCTCTCCATCGCCTCCTCCCCTCATTTTAAAAGCATCTAAATTCTGTTCCTGCCTTTTTTTTTTTTTTTTTTTTTAAACTTCTAGGGTCTAGGTTGTCTACACTACTTTATCTTAAGAGAAGAAAACATTTTAAAGAATCAGAGGTAAAATCTCATGTAAACATCATTGCCCAGTGATTAATAAGCTGTTTATAGTCAGGCTTTCCTTTGTTAATTTTAGACCTATTGCACTATTATCTTAAATCCAGTTTCTCTGTCTTGACATCTCAGGGTCAGAAAATTTGGAAGCAGTGAAATGTCCTCACTGGGCATTGGAACATTTGATCTCTAACTACTGCTCCTATTTGGGTGTTTGTGGAACCATAGGAGTTGAGGCCTGGCTGGAGGAAGTTGCCACTGGGGGCAAGCCTTGATGTTTGTGGTCTTGTCCTGACTCTGTTCTCTTTGCTTTCTGGTCTGATGAGAGCAAGTCTACTCTGCCAGCGCCCCCCAGAGCTGTCCTTGTGGCTGTGCCTGCCCTGCCCTGATGGCTAGCCCAAAATAGTCTTTCCTCATCTCTTCCTCTCAGGTATTTAATCATAGTGCCAGGAAAATGCAGTAACAAAACTTACTAAATTGTCCTATCAAAAATTTTTGCAAAAATTTGTTAAATTATTAAATGGTATATGGAAAACAATGTCTTGAGAATCATAAGTTTGTTTTTAAATTGCTTAGCTCAATATTGTGTGGTCCTGGCTCCTGTAGAACTTACAGAAGTCTCCTCACCTCTGCTTTCCTGGTGCTAGGATTAAAACCAGGTTCCAGACCCTGCAGTTGTCAGTCTCAATAGTTTAGGAAATTCTTGCCCTTTCTGCTCTGTTGCTGTAAGTTTGGAACTCAGATTGGAAGATTTTTCAGGACTCAAGTTCATGGTAGGAAAAAACCCTTTGGTTCTGGGAGTACCAGCCTTTGGAATAAAATTCATCAACTTTAACATCTCCTCATTGAGTTTCACATGCCACGCACCAGAGACTACCTGTCTTCTCCCCCCTCCCTTTATTTCTTCTCTCATCTATCACATCCTGACTGCAGTTTCAGTCATCTCACCTAGTATTCTGTCTCCTTCCCCAGCCAGTCCACACCCTCCTGTTCCCGCCCTGCCCCCCATTCCACCTGTGAAGTCTATCCCACTTTTCCTTTCCCAGGGAGATCTTCGTATCCTGCCACAGCCCTCTTTGTTTGTTTGTTTTAACTTCTCTGGGTCTATGAATTGTAGCATAATTATCCTCTTCAGCTAATCTTTACTTTGAGTACACACCATTTGTCTTTCTGGGTTTGGGTTACCTTATTGAGGATGATTTTTTTTTTTTTTCTAGTTCCATCTATTTGTCATCCAAACTGTCATGACATCTCTTTGCAAAAAGGTACCCAGGGCATGCTGAGTTGTAGTTTTACATGTAAAACATGCAGTTTATTTAAAATTAGGTAAAGAACATATGAAGTACACTATTGCATTTATTCTCAGAGATCACAAAGCCTGAGATAATTTTGCCTGGAGATTTGATTCCACTTGATTCTCAAAAAACAAGCCTCCTCAGATACACTTACTGAGATTCAAATTTCATTTCCTAGGAGTATCAGGATCACTTTTCTGGATGTGTCAGTGGGGCTATATCCATAGTGAAACCAGAGAATTTGTGAAAACTGGGCTTGAAAATTCAGTGAACTACATGTACATCCATAGATTCCTTTGTTGATTTCCTTTTGATTGGCTGTTGAGTTGCTGACAGCTAAATATCAAGATGACTAGGTGGAACATCACACTTATCAAGTTCTTGTATGAGCAGACTATGGAAATAGTATGGGCTTTTTTTTTTTTAAACAAAATAAAATAAAAGATAAAACAAAAACTATATGGGCTTTTTAAAATCCAGGTTTGATTATCTTTTGCAAGCCTACCCCACCCTCTCTTTTAAGATTTATTTTACTTTTGTAATTATGTATATATGTGTGTAAGTATATGCATAAGAGTGCAGGTGCCTACAGAGCCCAGAAGCTGAGGGCATTGAAAGTGGAGCTAGAATTATAGGTGATCATAACGCTTCCTACACAGGTGCTGGGAACAGAGTCTGGGTTCTCTGCAAGACATTACACCAGGCCCTTATGTGCTCTTTCAAAGTAGCAAGTTTAAACTAGCCTGTTTCTAGCCTGTTTATGGGAATTGTGTTTTCAGGATATCCATTATTAGTCTGTCAGAACCAACCTGGCAGAGAATAAAGAGCAGTTACCAAGGCTATCTGTGATTGGGAGAATGGGAAGAGGGAAATTCCACAGGAAAATGAGGCAGTGTTTGTAACTAAAGCCTAGAAATAGGAGAAAGGAGCCTGGAAGTTGGGTGGCCTGAGATTAGCTCTGGGCATGCATACTTCTTTCCAACATTCAATTCTATCTCTGTCCTCAGCATTTTCATATATAAGACTACATTTTTGGTTCTCAGTCTCAAGGGAGGCTCCCAGCCTACCTTCCAAGTTAATGAGTATCAAGTGATTTAGTGGGAAGCCATGAAAAACATTTTCTGGACAAGGCACCCAGTGTCCAGGTTGATGAGCCAATGAGTTATTTGGCTTACTTAAAGGATAGTGGGTGACCCAAAGCAACCATCGCACTTGAAAGTCTCAGCTTCCACACACTGTATACTTGATAACCTCCTCAGACCAGCTGGAGAACAAGGCTATCTGGAGAAGAATTACAGCTGGGAGGCAAGTATAGGGAGAAGGGAGGGGAATCCCAGATGAGGGTTGCTCTCAAAGAGTCACAGCAGCTCTAATGAAGGTAGTAATGGCCGTTGAGCAGACAAGATGGCTTTGGACAACATTGACTTTTTCCGTATGCTTCCCTGCTGCTGAGAATGGTGGTAAGCAAATCCATCGCTGAGGAGGGTAAGTAAGTGGTCATGAATCGCTGGACAGGTTGAAATGAGAGGAACCTTCAGTCTGACTCCAGTTCCTGGAACCCAAGAGAAACAGGCCAGGGATGTCTTCCTATCCTTATAGTTTCCTGAACTTTTGTTTACTTGGCTTTTTGTTGGTGGTGTAGCATGTAATGGGTTGCATTCTGGAATTTTCATAGATATAGGCCACTGACTTGGCTCCTCCCTAACCTGGATAGTCCTTTTCCCTCTAAAAGTTAAGTTTGATTTTTATCTGATAACAAAGTTTGAGAAAGAAGTAAAGAAATCCACTGCAATTTACTTAGGTTCTTCCACTTTCCCTCTTCTTTTCTAGATCCCATTTTTGTGGGGGGTAGTGGCCCATGTATCCTAGTCTGGTCTCAGACTTGGAACTTGCTATGCAGTTGAGAATGATCTTGGATTTCTGATCCTTCTGCCTCAACTTGTCAAATGCTGGGATTACAAATATGAGCTACCATGTCTTGTTTTCTGTGGTACTATGGATTGAACCCAGGGCTTCAAACAGACAGGACAAACACTCGAACAACCGACTTACATCTCCAGCCACAACACACACACACACACACACACACACACACACACACACACACACACACGCACAACCGAAAAGGCAAGTTTTAGTCCTTTGCATTTAGTATGGATAATCCTCTATATTTTACACAAAAGATAACATTTTCTCTAGTCCTAAATTTAAAATGTGTCCTGGATTTTACAGAAATTCCCAGTTACTTACCCAAGTGATTAGGTCATAGCTACAAATCACATAAGGGCCTCAGGCAGCAGAGACAGTACTATGGAGAACCAACTAGAGCAGTCTGTAATAAAGTTAGAGTGTCCACTGGCTTCTTGAGAAGCCAGCTAAACACATGGTTCTCAAAGGAACTTCATTTACCTTTTACCCTATTCATAAACAGTTGATTTATCAGCCATTTAAAGCTCTGAGTATTTTGCTTTTGCCAGACATTGAATTAATCCATTGAAGACATCCTGATTATCTGTGTACTTCCCTATGAAATACAAGTACCGTTGTCTCACTTTTCAGATGAGGAAAAAGGTGTAGAGATTTCGAGTTTTGCAAGGTCGCATAGATGGCAGGTGTTTAACCTCTATGCTGTGTGTGATGGAGGCAGAACAAAGCCATTTTAGTACTAAGGGTATATAGCTCAGTGGTAGAACATTTGCAGGTTTCCTGAATTGGATTCCAATGGGTCAGGGGTTAATTAATTTCATTGTGTTGGTTACTTTTCTCATTGCTATAACAAAATACTTAACAAAAACAACTTCAGGAAAGATTTACTTTCTTCATTGTGGTGAGAGCCACAAGGATGACTGGTCACTAGCATGTACACTGAAGAGGCAGGGGTGAGTGCTGTTATACACCATGCTCTCTTACCCAGTTTTTTGGTTTGTTTGTTTTTAATATCCAGCCTATGTGAAGGGTGGGTCTTGTCTTAAACTTCTCTGACTTCCCCACCCACCTAGACATACCTAGAAGTTTGTCTCCTAGGTGGTTCTAAATCTAGTCAAGCTGGCAAAATTAAGTCACACCTGCCACCTTTTGGAGGACGAAAACATGAGCCTCCAGTCTCTCTTCATATCTTCCACTCCACCTGCTATAGTTTGGGTCTTAAGTGACCCTCACAGGCAAGTATGTTGAAGGTTTGACCTACTCATCGTTCTCTTGGTACGTGATGGGACCTTTAAGATGTGGGGCTGTGTGGAAAGAACATAAGTCATTAAGGGTGTGCTCTTGAAAGGCACCCGTGTGACCTTTTGGTTTCTGACAGCATAAGGTGAACAGGTATCTCTCCTGTTTGTCCTTTCTGTACAAGGCTGTCTAAAGTAGTGGGACCATGCTTTCATGGAACTGAAGTCTCAGAAAACATGCTCCAAAATAAACCTGTGTTCAAAAGTTCATTTTCTCCGTATGTAAAGTATGTTTAGCCTCTTCAGCTAAATGTTTCCGTCCTACACTAATGCTGCTATAACCGTAGTTGTATTAGCACAGAGAAAGCACAAATACAGACACTGGAATTCAAATGAAGACAGCAGTTCAGGCACATTTAGCTGCAGATTCTCAGATCAACTATTCAGTTGGAGTTAAGGATAGACTGTAACAGTCTACATCAGAAATCTGAGTACCAAGGAAAGCAGTAGTTGGATGTGGACAGTTCCAACAGTTTTTGGGACTAGGAGGAGACATGTGCTAGAGGTGGGAAGAGTCACCCTAGAGGACAAGTTGAATTGTGAGGTCAAAACAGAATCTGTAGCCATTCTTAAGATTCCTTAAATGCCTCCCAGAAGCTGAAAGCTTAGGTTTTCAGATGATGGCACTTTTGGGAGGTGTGTAACCTTTAGGAGGTGGAGCTTAATGTGAGACAGTAAGGTCATTGGGGGCATGTCCTTGAGTGCATACTGGGATCTCTGCACCTTCCTGTCACCCTTTGCTTCCTGGTTGCTGTAAGAATAGTAGCTGCCTCCACTGCAAACCCCCAACTGTGATGCTCTGTCTCACCATAGATCTTAAACAGTAGAGCCAACGGACCATGGTCCTAAAAGGTAAGCCAACAATTCCACCTCATAAGTTGCTTATCTCAGCTACTTTAGCAGAGAGTAAAATGCTAATACCTGTTTAGTAACTGCTGAATTTTCAAAACTGAGCAGGGCCTGAGGAGATGGCTTGTCTGTAGTCTGCCATGCAAATGTGGAGACCTGAGTTTGGATCCTTAGCACTCATGGATTCTATGACCCAGCACTGGGTGAGAAGCATGAAAACAGGAGAATCACAGGGGGCTTATTGGCTAGCCAGCCTGTCCAATCAATTAGTTCCTCTCTCTCTCTTACACACACACACACACACACACACACGCCCCCAATATGAATATGTATATATACCATAGACAGAATGAATAAACAAAAAAAGCAAATTATGTGTCTCACTATATAGTATATATATTTAACATACCATTCTTTTTTTTTTTTAAATATCTGATTATAAAAAAAAAATGACCTCACCCGTTTTCCTATGGGAAAGTTGTAGTTAGCTTTGACATTTGATTAAGAATCTGCTTCAGGGTGCGTGAGGCGAGCAGAGCCGGAGACAAGAGCAGAGGCCGAACTCGGGATCTGACAAGGTGGCCGGGCTGCCCCGCAGGATCATCAAGGAAACCCAGCATTTGCTGGCAGAACCAGTTCCTGGCATTAAAGCAGAACCAGATGAGAGCAACGCCCGTTATTTTCATGTGGTCATTGCTGGCCCCCAGGAACCCTTTGAGGGAGGGACTTTTAAACTTGAACTGTTCCTTCCAGAAGAATACCCAATGGCAGCACCTAAAGTACGTTTCATGACCAAAATTTATCATCCTAATGTAGACAAGTTGGGAAGAATATGTTTAGATATTTTGAAAGATAAGTGGTTCCCAGCACTGCAGATCCGCACAGTTCTGCTATCAATCCAGGCTTTGTTAAGTGCTCCTAATCCAGATGATCCATTAGCAAATGATGTAGCCGAGCAGTGGAAGACCAACGAAGCCCAAGCCATAGAGACAGCGAGAGCATGGACTAGGCTATATGCCATGAACAATATTTAAGTCGATCAGATCATCAAGTGTACACCACTTATCCTGTTCTGCCAAGACTTCTTCCTTTTTTTTTTTTGTTTGTTTGCATTTAATGGACACAGTCTTAGAAACATTACAGAATAAAAGCCCAGGCATCTTCATCTTTGGTGATTACATGCACATTAGCAAATCTGTCTTGTCCTGATTCACTGTTGTAACGCATGAGCAGAGGCTAGAAGTATCATCCGGATTGCTGAGAGGTGCTGAGAAGCAGGACTCTCTGGTTTGACTCCTTGCCCCATCATGGTTAAAGTACAAGGCACTGTGAATGAAGGTAGTTGTCAGGGTTAGCTGCCAGGGGCATGGGTGTTTTTATTTTATTTTTTAGGGGAAAGTAGTTTTATTTTAAGTTTATGGCCTCCTTTCCCCTCCCCCTTAAAGGATCTAATTGCAGTGGTTAAAATGCAGCTAACCAACCAGTTTTTTAGAATATGCTCTCTAGCCAAGTCTAACTTTAGACGCCATAGATGGACAAGCTTGATTGTCTGAACCAAAATGGGAACATTAAATAAACATCACAGCCCTCACTAATAACATTGTGACTTTGCTGTCAAGTGTAGATTCTCTGTCCCCATCCCCATCCCCAAAAGACAAAGAAAAAGCTTGTGACCATTTTGTATGGCTTGTCTGGAAACTTCTGTAAATCTTATGTTTTAGTAAAATATTTTTTGTTATTCTAAAAAAAAAAAAAAAAAAGAATCTGCTTCAGGCCAGATGAGAGCTTTTCTAGCACCAAGGAGGCTAAGGCTGGAGGAGTGCCAGGAGTTCAGGGCTGCCTGGTCTATACAGTGGATTCTAGACCAGCCTGGGCTATCCTGTGAGGTCTTGTATCAAAGCAAAACAAAGCAAAACAAATATCAATCTTGGCAACAGCAGGTTCTGTCCCTAAGTGGAGCTGGGGTGTAGGATCCTGTAGCTGACGATTCTCTCTGTGAGGCCCAGGTCTCCACCCGGAGGAAAGCCTGGTCCCTCAGCGGGGATGTAACCCACAGTGGCAAAGACTGGGTTGAAGGAGAGTGTCTCGGGGAGAGATCTTCAGCTTCGGTTGTCTGAGGCACCAGGCCTCCATCCCTGTGGCCACTTCCCAGTTCAGGCTTGCCTGAATCCTTAGTCCTTCAAAACCCTCCCCTGGCTCTGGGACATTGAGGGTGGTCCCAGTTTCTCCCAACCTGGGACACCCAGTTTCCTGAGGCATAAAGGTATAGATCCTCATTACCCTAGTAAGCTAGCCACACCCTTCCCAGGAAGTCTCTCCCTCTCCCTAGTCTCCTCTGTCTCTTCCCCAGGCCACCCCTTGTTGGATTCCAACCCCAAGGCTGGTCACAGAGCACCTCATTCATATTATCTCCCTGCAGTCAAGAGATCCCCGTGGCCCCCAGATTGCTTCTGTCAGCCTGCAAATGCCCCGACTTTTCCCAGTGTCATCTACAGCCCCTTTGGCCTCCTTTAAAGCAAAGAGAAGCCTGAGTTGGTTTCACAGGCCTTCGGAGTTGGAAATTGCTGGCCATGCATTACTTTTTTGGTAGAGTGGCAGCAAGCTCTCACTGAGATCTGGGTGACCCATGTCATAGTCTGCATACCAGAGTAGGGAAGAGAGAACAGCACAGGGCGTTGGTGACTTCCACAAGAAAAGTTGCTGAAAAGCATCCAAGATGCTCAACATTTCTTTCATGCTGGGAAATCAAAATAACTTTTAAGTACCATTGACCCTTTTCAGGCTCCCCTGTGAACATTTCTAAATTTTTCTTATTGCAAAGAAACTGTTACTCAGACAGCAAAATATACTTAAAATCAAGAAAAATTGGGGTAGCACTGTGTAACATTTAATTGATTAACTCGGAAAAGAACCCAGACGCCTATTTACGTGTATAAACCCAAAATCTAGTTTCTCTTTCTCATGAAGTTTTTGTTCTGGAATTGGTCTCAGTTATTGACTTAGGAGTCCATGGTGTGAAGTTCTGGGTTCACACTGTATTCTGCTAACCCTATGGACCATTCTGGAAGATCTTGAACTTGAAAAGGGTGCCTATATTTGCTTTATGGGGCAGCAGCTTGGAAAACTTCTTGGAGATCAAAGAAGGTCTGGTTTGCCTTCCCTGCTTTTGATCAGATGACCAGGGAAGAAGGACTCATGGAGGTGTGGGGGTCCACATTGTGATGTGTTTGTGGAACACCGGTTTCAAACTCAATAGGTAGCTAAGAATGACCTTGAGGGCTGGAGAGATGGCTCAGCGGTTAAGAGCACTGACTGCTCTTTTGAACGTCCTGAGTTCAAATCCCAACAACCACATGGTGGCTCACAACCATCCATGATGAGATCTGATGCCCTCTCCTGGTGTATCAGCTACAGTGTACTTATATGTAATAATAAATAACTCTTTAAAAAAAAAAAGAATGACCTTGAATTTCTGATCCTCTGGCTTGCTGGCTTGCAGAGCGCTGCATTCATACCACACCAAGTTGAGGATAAGGACTTAGGGCTCCCAGACAAGCACTCTATCCACTGTGCTACATCCCCAGCCTATGAGGGCTTCCCAAGTCCTATTCCTTTCTTTGCATTTTATAGGCGGCAGTAATGTACTGTCTGCTTGGGATATTGCTGGAGTGAGAACAGTGTCTTGTGCCTTTCTTTTCCTGTTGGCACTTCCAGGTTTCAGAGCCTTTCCCAAGCCATCAGAGGCCCTGGATGTTAGGGGAGTAAAGGCTAGTGTGTGCTGAACTCCTTCCTGAAGCCCTGAATTTCCCCTGACAGGTCTTCAGGTTAATTGGCATTAAAGTTTTATGTTATGGTTTGAATCTGTAATGTACTCAAGAAGGGTTAGCTGTCAATAATGGAGGTTTGGGAGGGATGCAATTGGATTCTGATTGATGGATTCGTGGTTGATTCTCAGGAGGAGGTAGAGACTAGGAGAGATGGGGCCTGATTAGAGGGGGGAGGAGGAGGGGTTCTAGGATGTACCTCATAAGGGAGCATCTTGTCCCTAGCCTCATCCTCTCTTCCCATTGTCACACTCTGCTGTGCTCTGCTCTCTACTTCAGAGGGCTGATCGAGGACTGAAACTCTGAAACTGTGAGAGAAAAATCTGTCTTTTAACTGTTGAATTGCTTTTTTCAAGTATTTTTGGGGGGGGGGGGGAGTCACAGGAACAAAAAAGGTGATTAAATATATAGAGATTAAATTGGCTAATCCCACAGAGTTCTACAAGAGTTAACTTCTTTTATGTGTATATATGTATGAAGTGTATTCACATGTTTGTTTCTATTTTTGTTTGCATACATGTGTGCATGTGTGTGCACATGCATGTGGAGGCTGGGGACTGACTCTGGATCTCCACTCTCACTCTCCACCTCATCTATGGAACTCAGGCTAGGTCTGTTCCTGGTATCCAGTGCTTGCTGATTTGACTAGTCTAGCCAGCCAGCTTCCTGAGGATCCAATGTTCCCACCCCGCAGTGTGCTGAGGATCACAGGAGGCCTGCCACACTCAGCTTTTACGGGGTTCTAGGGATCTAAACTCAGATCCTCAGCTGAGTTGTGCAGAAAGCACCTTGCCTGCTAAGTCATTCCCCCAAGATTTTAAATTTTGAGAGGAAGAAAATAGACCATAGATAGTCTAAACAGAGAAAGCAGCTTTTCAGTGGAGCCATTTGAAAGAGAACAGTTGCCTCATTGCTCTTGGGTGTTATTAGTTTAGCTAATGCACAACTGTGAGGCTGAGTTTACGGCAGACATCAAGCTACTGGGAATCTTTATTAAAAATATAAGGTATTTGTGGCATATTGACTTTTATGGGAAAGGAGGTGGCCACCCAGCATCAGGAGGTTAGTCAGACACCCTGCTGTGGAGATTCAAGCAGTCTCTTCTCCCCCTGCAGTGTGATTCAGTTGCCTGTCAAATCATGGACTTGTCTGTAGCATCTTGAATTGCAGTGTTTCCTTCATAACGACATATAAATACTTTCCCTGGATCTATGGTGAAGGTGAGATACAATGTTCCTAATCCGTATGAAAACTGGCTCACAGTGGGTGTGCGTTTACCATTCCATTGCTACTTAGAGTCTCAGGTCTCTGGTGGACAGCAAGTCTTTTATAGCCTGAGTAGTTTTGCAATGGAAACCATTCTTTCTTTGCTTTATTTTATTTTATTTTTTCAGTGTTAGGAAGTGAACACAAGGCCTTGTTCATGTACTTTTTGGTGGTTGGTTATTTGGTGTGGAAAAAATATTCCCTACTTATGCTCTTCTGAGGTCTAATTTTATGTGCTTCACCAAATTTTATAATTGCAAGATTATGTTTTGTAATTTAAAAAACCTATAAATTGTTTAAAAGAAAACAAAACCAAGGGCTGGAAAGGGGGCTCACAGGTTAAGAGCACTTGCTGGTCTTGTGGAAGACCTGAGTTTAGGTCTCAGCACCCAGAGGGTAGCTAACAACTTTCTGTAACCTCAGATCTAGGGCATCTGATACCCTCTTTTATCCCCATGGACACCAGGTATCCATATATGTACATGGAGGCATACACTAGCACACATGATAAATCTTAGAAAATAAGGAGAGAGAGAGAGAGAGAGAGAGAGAGAGAGAGAGAGAGAGAGAAGGAAGGGGAGGGAATGAGGGAAAGGGAGACGGAGAGGGAAGAAAAACAGAGCAAACCCAAGTTCAGATGCACTTACTTGTGGTTAGAGTCTTTCATAATATTTGCCCAGACTTCGACTCCATCTTTAAAATATTTTTATTTCTTGGAAATTTCATACATGCATTGTGCTGAATGCTTTTTTTTTTTAATAGAAAAAGTAAGTCTTTATTCTATTAGTATAAGCACCAAGCAAAGGGAAACTTTGAAAACTTGACTGTGAATTATCTTTCATTGTTTTTGTTTCAAGGTTTGGAAGAATGATGTTTTACTCTAATAAAATTAAGTTCTTATATTTAATTTAAATAACCAAAAGAATTTTCAATTGATAAAGAAAAGGATAGCTTCTTTTTTTTCTTTTTCCTTTCTTTTCATTTTCTTTTTCTTTTTTTAAAAGACAATAGATGTCTTTACTAGCTGGTTGGCTACATTGGGAATTCAGGATTCTAGTGTGTGCTGGATGCTTTTGTGTCAACTTAACCCAAGCTAAAGTTATCTGAGAGACAGGATCCACAATTTAAAAAAAAAAAAAAAAAGCTTCCACAAGATTGGGCTATAGGCAAGCCTGTAAGTCATTTTCTTAATTAGTGATTGATCAGGGAGGGCTCAGTCCATTGTGGGCGGGGCCACTTCCGGGCTGGTGGTCTTGGGTTCTATAAGAAACCAGGCTGAGCAAGCCATGAGCAAGTCAGTAAGCAGCACCCTTCCCTGTATCGGCTCCTGCTCCCAGATTTCTGTCCTGACTTCCTTCAATGATGGTCTACAATATGGAAGTATAATCCAAATAAACCCTTTTCTCCCCAATGTGCTTTTGGTCATGGTGTTTCATGCCAACAAAACCCTAGCTAGGACTTGTGTCAAGTGAATTTTGATCATATTCATCTCCATTTTTCTCTCCAACTCTCCCCAGCCCTCCTCACCATGTTTCCCTCCTAGCTTCATGTCCTCTGTTTTGTTCCACATTACGTATACAATCCATTGAGTCCTATTAGCACATAGGTGTGGGATCATCCACCGGAGCATGGTCACCCTACCAGGGACCAGACCCAAAAGAAAACTGATTCTCAGTCTCCTCTCTGTCAGTCATTCCCCAGCTAGGGGCGGGGCCTCACATGCTGGAATATTGACTGTCTTGACTTCGTGCAGGCATCCAAAGTTGCTGCGAGCTTATGATTGCACCAGTTGTCCACTTTCACGCCAGTCCCCCTCCATCTGCCTCCTTTTACAGAGACACATGATGTCTCTTGCCTATCATAGCACTGTAAGAATGAGTGATGTACGTATGCATAGAGGCTGTAAACAGTAGCATAAAGAGCCGTTGGCTGAATTTTAAATCGAGCCATTCTTTTTCCTGTTGTGGTTTGAAGTAGTGTAGACCTTGAGCGTTGCATACACCTCTTTCAGGAATTTCCCTCTCCTTTCTGCTTTGTAGATTGTAGCTTTCTTCACTTTTTTCTGTTCACATTTGCTTACTGAAGACTTCCAGTGATTGTACTTTTAAATTGCTATCCCATTCTAGGATGTTAAACATCATTTTTAAATTCATTACCCCCTCTTTTCCTAGACATCCCCACCCCATGCTCAGGTTTAGTATCAGGTCCTCGCACATGCTGGGCAAGGAAATCCCCTGCCTTTAGGTTTCCTTTATACAGGAGCATGCTAGTTAGCTCAGACTGTCCTTGAACTCTTATGCAACCCAAGCTGATCAACTTACTGATCCTTCTCTCCACAGTCATTGTGCTGAGATTGTAGGTATGAGCCAACAAGCAAGTCCACTGGGCTATTCCTAATAGTTCAGTGCAAAAACATTCTATCTAATCAGGTTAATTAGTATTGCTATTTTTTCTTTGGTGCCATACTCTCCCTCTGTCTGGTCCTATAGCCATCTTTTCCTTTGATTTCCAAGGTGTTCTTGGTAGGGAGAGAGAGATTAAGGAAGCATAAATAGCTTTGGATTGCCTTGGCTTCCTAGAAGTGCCAAATATCACTTTCACAGTTCATTGGCCTGAACTAGTCACATAGGACCAATACACTCGTCAGGGAGGCTGACCAGCTTAGGAGAGCGTGGGGGGAACATTTTACTGAGCGTCACTTGTCCGTACTACACAGAGTAAGGAAGTAACCTGTTCTTTCCGTGCTGTCTCAGCATCCCTTTACTTTGACTATAATCTAAGAGTTAAAGTTTAGACAATAAAATAACATTCATCTTCCCTGAGCCTGCGCAAATATGAGGGCTGTCATATTGGCTCCATCTGCTTATTTTTTATAACAGCTTGACTGGAGCTATAATTTACATAACATAAATTTTCCCTTTTGAAGGGAAGTTCGAGTGGATTTTAGTATATTCACAGAGTTGTGGAACCATTACTAATAGGTAATATTAGATAATTTTTATGGCCTCAAAATGCCCATACATATAAAATATGATTAAGTATTTTGAAGAAGTGCCAGACCATTTTCCACAGAGTTCTGTAGTTGGGAGGGAAGTTCTAACAGATGCCTGCTAGGTCTAGTTGGTTTGTAGTACAAAATCTCCCATTTCCTTAGGATCTGCTAATGTAAGTAGGCATTGAACAGTTATTGTTACTGGGTCTTCCATTTAGTTTGTCAGCTGTTCCTTCATGTATTTGATGTTTTATATTTGTATGTATGTTGTAGCTTCCTAAGAAATTGCTCCCTTTACTATAAGAAGGCCCCCTTTGTCAGTGCTGGGTCAAGCCAGAGCCCTGTACATATTAGACAATCACTCTACCACTGAGCGACACCCTTTTCTTAATGTAAAATATTTTGTCTACTATCTATACCACTAATTTTGCTGCTCTGGTCACTGTTTGAACTATCATATTTTCTTCTAACATTTTATCTTTAAACCTGCTTGTGTCTTTGAACTTAATGTGTGTTTCTTTACTAAAGTGTATAATGTTTAAATCAATGCCTCTTTTAGAATCTAATAAAATTTATGAGGTAGAGCGTTGATTTTTTTCCTAGCAGGCTACCCCATACAAATTGAAAAAAACCAATCTTCATTGATTTGAAACATCAGTTTTATGATAGCTATCTGGGTTATTTTAGATGGCTTATTTTATTATAACTTATGTACATGGTTTAGTTATCAGTAGCCTTGTAGTTTTTTCATCAATATTCTCTTCCTTATCTTCCTTTCCCAGAATGATCCTTTTTATTGAAAATAAGTTTTTTCAATGTATTCTGATTACAGTTTTCCTTCCACTACTCCTCCTAGTTCCTCCCCACCTCCCCAACTATCTTGATCTACCTGCTTTCTGTCTTTCATTAGAAAGCAAACAAGAATTGAAGGGATGATAACAAAAATATAAGATAAAATAAAAACAGACACATTGAGATAGGACAAAACAACAAACAGAAAGAAAATGTAGGTAGCCTCCTCCACCCCCAAATGCACAGGAAACATTCCAGAATTGCATAAAAACATAAAACTGGACAGCATAACATACAAAGATACATAAATATATATGTGTACACACACACGCACACACACACACACACACACACACACACACACACACACACACACCTTCCCCAGGGTTCTCTGAACCCTAACGGGAGGGATTTGATGGAGATATTCTATTTAGGACTGAGTGTTCTAGGCCTCTCATTCTCTGCATATTGTCTGATTGTGGGTCTCTGTATTTATTTTCATCTGCTTACAGGAGGAAGCTTTTCTGATGACTGAGCAAGATGCTGCTCTAAAGTATAGCAGAATGTCATTAGAAATCATTTTATTTATATGTTTCTTTTGTAGAATAGTCATATTTAATTTTCCCTTAGGTCCCTGGGCTATCTAGTTTCAGGTTCTTGGTCACCTAAGCAGTGTTGGGTTATGGGTTCTATCTCATGGAGTAGACCTGAAGTCAAATCAGATATTGGTTGGTTACTTCTTCTTCTTTTTTTTTTTTTTTTGACTTTTATTGCATTATGATGAGAAAAGTTACATAATTTCAATTTATCTGAATTTATTAACATTTAAAAACATATTTTAAGTAAATAGAATTGCATCACATTCTTATTTCCCCTTTGTACCCCAACTCCTCCCAGAGACGCCCCTTCAATACCTACATTATCTTTTCTTGTCATATTCCTTAAAATTTATAAAATTTTATAACAATAAAAATGAGTATTATAAAAGTTGTTTGATATAAAACAACAATCAGTTTACCAGTCTTATGTAGATGCTTGTCTACAGCAATACTGAAAATACATATGTTTTTCTCAATATAAATTTTAAATAACTCCAAACATATTAACTGTATATTTCAAAATAATACATCACTACTACTATTTTTCTTAAATGAACATAAATATATGAAGTCTTTTTGTTTGTTTGTTTTGTATTTAGTAGAGTTTAAAAACTTGGCTCTTGCTGTGGTACAAGCCCAAAATAAGAACAATTTTTAGACATTGGATTTCATTGTAATAAGGCTGTACTTAAATAACCCTCACATCACCAAAGGATTTTACCTCCATCATAGCTAAGCTGAAAGTTGACAGTTCTGCTGCACCAAGGAATGAATTGTAGGCATGATTTTTGGATACAGACTTCCTGCTATGGTCAAAGGTATTTGACTTGAGTGAGTGACTTTATTCTCAGCCCACAGAGAACAGGTTACATTCATTTAAGAAATGGTATGTGTATTAAGATGCTTCATCCATAAAGTCATTTACCAACTGTTCCAATGAACAATGGTTCTGCTTGGAGGGTGGCACAGACATTAGGTGAGGGTAAGAATCTGATTCATTGGCTGTGATAATTTGGAAAAGCATTCATCTCAGAGAAAGAGTAACTTATAAAGTCCTCTTCTTCAAACTTGATACAGTAGTTACAAACCTCAAGCAAAGCATTCAGTCTCACTCTTTGTTGTTCTCTTACAAGCCACCTCCCAAATTAATTGTCTACATTTCTTTTGGCTAT